>JAJGRW010004480.1:0-30380 GCA_025461045.1 Carex parvula | reverse complement strand
TTCCGGCTCGTGTATTTACTGTTACAATAACTAATGTACAAAAGGAAATAAATTCAGAAAATTTCAGAATACAAACAAGTACAGTGCAGAATCTTTATGCTTGTAAAGTGGGCCCCTTCCTCTGCTCCCCACAGACAACAAACAAAGACCAGGTGCATTCATATTTTTTTTGGCTCTAATAAAAAATAAATTAATTAATCTACTGCCACTCTTTCTTCCCTGTCCACGCTACCATTTTTTTAATACTAACACTACCACCTCTACTCTCCCTTTTCTCCTTTTTTAACCTGGTTTTTTCACCTCTCATTGGTTCCCTTCTCTCGAGCTCTTGTTTCTCTCTTTTCTCTCGCGATTTCTCTTCTCGCGTGGCAGATCCAACGAGCTCGGCTCCCGTTACCTTCCTTATTAGGTATTATTTTGTATCTTTGCTTTCCTACTTTCTAATTTTTCTTCTTCTTTTATCTGTTAGGAAAGATGAATTAGAAAGCTCAGAGGTGTTTGCTTTTCTGTTTCCTGCTCAGACACCGATGCTTTTTTTTAGTGAATTGAGTTCTCTTTTAATGTTCTTTGTTGATTTGGGGACAAGTGGGTCGGTGCCAATTGATGAAAAGTTTCGATCTTCCTCTTTTATTTTCCCTTTTCCTCCTGAAAGGAACAGGCCAGTGATCTTCTTTTCCTGTAGCGTTTGTCTTCTTGTGGGAAGGTATCAGTGTGCTTTTCTCTCTTGATTTGAGTTTCTATTCGCAAACCGACCTTCCTTTCAGTTTGCATGTTTAGTGGATAGCCTCTGGTTATGAGATTTTGATCTCAGCATTTCCTAGAGGTAATAGATTCTCCAAATGTATCTCCGTTTGTTTAATTTTTGTGTGCTCAATTCTTATTTTCTCGATCTAAAGTAGTTATCTTTTTATTTATTTGTTGTGCTCCCACTTTGTGTAAAATTATCTCTTCTCGCGTTTAGTTATTCCCTATCCATCCTTGCTTCCCACTTGACCAGTCAATTTATTTTCTTTTTGTTTACCAATATTTATTGAATTTTATTTCAACAATTGTGTATTTGATTTTTTTTTTTTTCCATTTTGGGAGAAATAACAGCGCACCTAGTAGTCTGGTACTTTAAAACTAATTCATATCTCGAAGGAAAAATATTTTCTCGTAGCGATTTTTCAATTCCTGATGGTTTTGACAATTTCTTGTTCTAAACTCTGAGCTATTTAAAACTTAGCTGAATCGTTGGTCTGAATTGGTCTGGTTGTCTCTTTCCCCCTCTCTCGATTATAAAATACTTGGCTCTTAAAAAAAAAAAAAAAAAGATACCTCGGTATTATAGCTAAGCAATTGAAGCAGTGTTAGAAACATATCTTTCAATTTCCTAAATTAATCAGAACCAACAGCCTTTTTCTTGACCTTTTCTATTTTCTCCAGTCAATTGCAAAACAGGTCTCTATAACTAAACAAAAATGGGGGAGAGCAGTGAAATCAGGGGGTGGGAGGAGCTGATACCAGATGCGCTGGGGCTGATATTTCGCAACTTGTCGCTCCAGGAGAGACTGACGGTGGTCCCACGGGTGTGCAAGTCGTGGGCCCATGCAGTGGCGGGGCCGTACAGCTGGCAGGATATCGATATCGAGGAGTGGAGTAAGCAATGTGAACCCGACAAGCTTGAGCGCATGCTCCACTTGCTTTTTTCCTGGAGTTGCCGATCATTTCACCGACTCTGCATCTCTGGCCTTCCTAATGATTCCCTTTTCTCCTTAATTGCTGATCAGTATGTTAATATGCATTAAATTTTTTTATTTCTGATTGTGGACATGCACTGAGGAAATTATTTTTAGTAACATTTAATTCAATTATTTATTTGCAAACCAAAAAAGTGTTATTATTTCTTTTTACATTCTTCTTAACAAATTAAGCTATCTTAAAAATCTTAGAAAATAAGCTATCTTAGAAAAAAAAAAAAATTAAAAGTGGACCTGACTCATTGGATAATGACTAAAATGCCAAATTTTCAAGAGGTCTAGAACTTCGTATTTCTTTTGCGAGTTGCAATAGAGGACATTTTGGTGGAAAATTCTAATAAAAAATGAAATTAAACTTCATGCTTGCCAATTTTGTAATTGGAATTTTTTCTAAAAGGGCTTATTGAGTTGTTACAATACTGCACGATGTTTTCTTGGTTTGTACTTGCTGAATTTCGTGTCGCAGATATTTCTTGCGCAGTCAGTAAAATAATTGAACTATTCTCTCAAGGAATGCAGACATTTAAATCAAACCTTTATTGTATTTGGCTTTGGTAATATATTTCAAAACCAAGATATCACCATTGATGACACGTGTTTGGTACGATATATGATTACTATTTCTGTAAATTTTTTTATGAAGTGCTGGGGCCTTGAAGACATTAGAGCTACCGCGAAGCCAGATAACCGACTCGATGGTGGAGCAGGTGGCCCCACGGTTAGCCCGCATAACCTTTCTTGACGTAAGCTATTGCACGAAGATGGGCCCGCGAGCACTGGAGGCATTCGGTCGGAACTGTAGGTCGCTTGTGGGGCTAAGGCGCAGGATGTACCCCCTGGCAGTTGCTGACAAGGAGTCCCAGGACGAGGAGGCCCACGCCATCGCCTCCACCATGCCTAAGCTTCGCCACTTAGAGACCGCTTATCTCCTCCTCTCCACCAATGGCGTGATCAAGATCCTCTCCAATTGTCGGTAATATTAGTACTTTTTGTTTATACTTTGGCGTTTCTATAATGAAATATATGAGAACTCTCAAAAGAAACAAGTAACAGTATTGCATACAAATGAAATGCAGGGAACTGGAGTTGCTAGACGTGAGGGGTTGCTGGGATGTGAATCTTGACGAGAAGGTGGTAAAGGAGAGGTACGGCAGGGTCAAAGTGCTGGGACCTGATGTGGTTGACCATTGCTATGAGCGCAACCTCTGGGAGGAGTGCTCCGATTCGGAATCGGTATACTCTTGGGAGACCATGGAGGAGGGAGATTTTGATCTTGATGATGCTAGTGATGGAGACGATGAGATTTGGGACGACGGTGATGGGCTCGAGAACTTGGAACTCAGGTTTTATGGTGGCGGGCCCCACGCGGATGCGTTTGCCGGATTCCATTGGCCTCCCTCTCCATGACTAAGTATGTGTGTATTGTTTGTTGTAGTGAGGGTAATTAGTTTAGTGCTTTGGTTGTGTTGTTATTAGAGTTTTTAGAAGGGTTGAGTTGTGTGGCAACGAATGGAAGCATGCCTCTTCACAAAAATCGGTTTTATGTTGGCAACCACCTTTGCAGTTTTTTAACTGTTAAGATTTTTTACTGTTTTTAAAAAGAACATTTTTGGATCAACAGTTTTGCCTCATGTGTAATGTAAGAAGGAAAATGGTGCTAAATGAGGTTTCTGTTGATGCAAAAAAAAAAAGAGAAAAGGGGAAGTATCAAACCTTGGAAAGCTGTGATAATAATATTTTCCAAGGTTTTGGTGTAATTGAAATCATTAATGTCCCACTTACTGGGAGAAATACTAGGTGGTTGCTTTGTAATAAACCTAAAATAGATTTTTTTATTAAAAAGAAGAAGAAGAGTGCTTGGGTGGTTTTCTTTGCAAAGTTGTCATGATTCAGTGGTTGTGAAGCTTTGCAACCTTTGGTCGGGTCTGTTTATTATGTGAATGTGTGTTGTGGTTTCTAGTTTGAACTTGAGTTGATTTATGTTAATGTAAACTTGAATGTTTGCATGAAACAAGTTGCTACTCTGAAGCTAATTTTAATCTAGCTTTGTTCAGTGCTACAAGAGGAAATAGATGTAATATACTCCACCTTATCTGGTTGTCTGTATTTATTTATTCTAAATTTAGAAACATTTGATGATTTCATTTCGTTTCAAGGAACTAGTAGACTGTTAGATGGGGTTGGACACACAATTATTTTTGTAGATTCAAATCTTGTGTTGTTTTCTAGATTCAGTTTGTTTTTAAATCGGTTTGGAATCCACCCGTGCACTTGGTCTAATCTTCCTGTCACGGAATGTATTATACTAACTTTTAAAGTATTAGATGCGTATCATGTGCTAAATTTATGTTATATGTAAAGATACTTTGTGCAGTTATCAAATATTTTCAAAGATCACAGAAAGATCACATCGACAGCTTATTTTCCTTGTTAGATGGCCGTAATGGTTGTTACCTTTGCAGTGCACAAAGCTCAATTACAGTAATGCAATAATTTTTTTACATGTAGTGCTCTTATCTCTTGGTACGGAGGAGTCAGAACTGTAATGCATCGCTGTTCTTTCTCTCAAGCAAAGAAGTTTAGGCGATTTGTGCTTGAAATGACACCAAAAAGTGCCTAGGACCAAACACTTGTCAGTCTCCTAGATATGCATGTGATGAGCTGCAAAGGTTTTGTCAGTTAGACAACCGTGACATTACACCTGACACGGTTTTAAGAATTCTTCTTTTGTCTTGCCATGTATTTTAAAAATTGTACGACTACCCGATGATTTCAATATGACCACGTCTAGTTTTAAGTTTTAAATGAACACAGATAGCTAAGAAAAGTTCTCCATGTAAATGATGAAGAGAAGAACACAGAATAGTTTTGTCGAATTTTAAAATCTGTGATAGTCATGTTTATTTAAAAAAAAAAAGAAGGTAAACAAAGAAAAAAAAATCTGAGCTTTTAGTTAAAAAAACTTCTATTTTTTCGTCGTTCTGTTGACCGTTGGCACATAGCATCAGGATTATGTTTAAATAAATGACTCCGACAGTATACAAATCTTTCAGTGGAATATCCGTAAAATGATAATAAACGGATCACCCGCTTTAAAAAAAAAAATTCACATAAATATAGATTTGTATGTTTTTCTAAGAGTGCTTGAATAAGAATGTAAGATAAGTCTTCCATTTCAAATGACAGGCGAACAGCGCAATTCACCAAAAGTGATGAAACACTGTGTAGGTAATCATCCCTGACATGCGTACAGCCTCTTTCAATAAGTGCAACTATAGTGAAATTAACTAAAGACAATTATACTACTTGTCAGACACCAATTTTCATGCAATGTGCTACTGTCACAAAATGCCAATTTCTTTGGTTAGTTGACAGATACAAGTCAAGGAAATGGGCCAGGATTTACTGTTTCATTATTCCTTGCTCAAACATATCAGATATTATAAACGAAATAGAAACCACAAAATCATATCCTAAATGCGAACTAGTCATAGTAAAAATAAAACAACAAGACACTAAATTATCCTAAAAGCTGGCAAATATTAATATATAAAATCCAGAGCATTCTTGTCATATTTCGCAAATGATGTAGAGAATGTCAGGTGAGAAGCTCATAGCTAAGCCGGAGCAGAGCTCAGAAGTACGGACTGTAACGTGTAGGCCTCCGGTACCGGGGTGCTCTCCTGCATCATTGAAAGGCTTTATCAGCAACAGGAAAAGAAATTCAAAAGTGACAACAACAATTCTGGCCAGATAAAATAAACTGAGAATGGTTAACAGTGCAAGTTGCAAGTCGAAATGCAAATGATTAAAAGAGTAGAGCCATCAAAGCACTCCCAGAGTAAATAAATAAAGGTATATAAAGAATTCTGAAACTGACCCATAACCATAGTAGGGTGGGTAGTATGGCGGTGGCATGAATGGTCTACCATAGCCAAAGTCCATGAAAGGATTGTAGCGCCTAGCACGGTGCTTCTTCAATCCAGGCACATTTGTCCTCTTAGGTGCCACCTGTCAAAAAAGAATAATAAAACTATTGATCTGTGTACACAATTTCATCAAACAATCTTAATTATGGGTATTTATACGGATAATTTTTAATCAGTTGGCAGGCTCAACAGCAAACATTTTTAACAAAGTAAAAGCAGAGGTACAATAGCGCACTTTGATCTGACGGCCGTGTAACTCAGATTCATTAAGGAGAACAGCTTGTTGAACAGCCTCAACTTCCAGGAACTCCACATATGCAAAACCCTTTGGGTTGCCCCCCTTGTCAGTCAAGATAGTAACTCGGTTTACAGTTCCACAAGACTGGAAATGTTGCTGCAGTTCTTCAGGTGTGCATGCATAGTCAACCTACATCAGTAGATAACCACAACTTGTTAGGAACATATTTACAAAAAAATGAAAACAGCATCAAACCAAATTAGGGTACTGGTAATCCCAAATCAAATTAAAATGCAAAAAGGCACAGCTAAGTTGTTTTTTCGAAGTAAAATAAATTTATAAAGGTAACTGCAATTTTTTTTAATTATTTTATAAGTATTAACAGAGTTCACTGAAAAAAGAATTGGCTGACCGCAGAAATTTGTAGAAGAAAAAGGAATACTTGCAAGTATTACAGAGTAAAATCTGCACTTACACTATATGCTCATTTTATCGAGCTTGAAGCACCACACCGAAAAGAGCCATATTTGCAAGTTTTTAAAAAACTGCGGGTATGGGAGCCAATTCTTTTTTTTTTATTCATGAACTTTTTTCAGTTTTCCTTTCTTTTCTTCTAAAGTGCTTCTATCATAACACTCAGAACTTAATCTTTTTTTGTAATCCTTTGCAAGATTTTTCTTTTAACCCTTTTTTTTTTTAAATTTTCTGTTCTCTTCTCTTTCTTTTCTTCTTTTTTATACTCTTTTTTTGGCAAACCCACAACTAAGACATGGCAGAGGTAAATGCATTCATGAGCAGAGATGATGACAAACTAGCCTGCGACCAACAATTATACAATAAACATTGTCAAGTACATTGAAAGAAATGAACCAGTAAAGCCTTAGAAAAGCGAAATTCCTAAAATGGAAGTCATCTGAAAGTTTAACTTAAGATGATCATGATGTTAGAAGGAAGTCCACTCAAAGCATAACCATGGTCACTATTAAACAAATTCAGAAATAAGATACTCATCTTTACCATTCATAGTTGCATCAATGTCATATTGTTAAAATATAGCCCCATAAAGAATACTCGATCAATCAGAACACAGACAAGATTAACTACTAATACTTACATAAAGGACATGATATTAATTTTTAACCCTGAAAGCACATTTATTAATTTATAACCTAGCAATGAAAATTGAAAAAAATAAGACAATAGTTAGTTTAATTAATAAATACTAAGGTCATACCATTATATATGACCCCAAGCTGATAGTTATTAAGATATAGAGCGTAGCTATTCACTAGTTGAATATGATCCCCAAATCGATATTTATTAGATAGATATAGAGTGTATTGCTACTCACAATAGTGGCATCCACAGTATTACATACAGATCAAAATATGTACTTGAGATACAAGTCTGTATAGGAACTAATCGAGCTTAATATGTACAGTATAGACTATATAGTACAGAAGAGTTTATTTGCTATGATGAAATACACAATAATATGAACACATCAAAATATGCAAGATAGACGCTATGGAAGCTTAATCCAGGGGTACATGTTCCTTAAGGCCCGGGCAGGGATTAAGATTTCAGGCAAAAGGAGGGGTTCTTAATCCTTGCTAGGGAATCAATGTTTGGAAGGATTAAGTAACTAAGGAAGCTCAAGGAGGTTTAATCCTCCCTTGCTGAACGGCACCACAGGATAAGAATAGCATACTTACATTGCCAACGTAGACTGAACGGGAATCAATCTCTTCTTTCGCTGCTTGAGTATCAGCACTTGCTGGCTCTACAAAGCAATCCACAGGAGGTTGGATTAGACCACATATGTATACCTTAATCAATTACCCCTTTCAACATTTTAAACCATCTTAAATAGAGTATTATTTTTATCATCTTCCCTAACGCATTACACCTTTATACAACAACAACAACAACCAAGCCTTTAGTCCCAATCAGCATTACACCTTTATATTTATTTAAAATAAAAAAAAGGATCTAAAACTTTATGGTTGTGCAAGTAATTGAAACGAAACAGTAAAAGTAATTAATATTAACATCTTCATAAAATCCATCAAAAAATTGAAATAGCAGGCACAATAATTCAACATCCCTCGATGATAAAATAGATTTAGAGAAATAAAATACACCAAAAATTATATCAGGTACCACTCCCATCTCCTTCTTATCAAAAACTCCAAACAAGAAAACATACCAAGGAAAAGATAGATCGAGGAAAACTACCTGTACCTACTCCCATCTCCTTCTCGACCTTGGACTGCATCTCGCGAAGAGCTGCCGCCTCCTCCTCCATCTCTCTAAGTTTCCTTTTCATCTCATCCAATTCTTGCATCTATTTACGATAGGAAAAACTTTAGGTCATCGCACGAGTTACAGCTAGGGTTAGGGTTTAAGAGAGAGAAAGGACTATGAAAGCCTGATACCTTGACGGCGTCCTCCTCCGCCGGGTCCATGTCGACGTCACCGCCGTCAACGGGGATCTCCTGTCCGTACACCTCGTGTTCTTCTTGATCCATGGATCGGGTTTCTATTTTCTTCTCTTTCTTGATCTCTTCCCCTCTCCTGTAATCTCCAACCCAAGATCGGTGGAGAGCGCAGTTATGGGATTTTATTTAAAAACCGTAAATAAAAAAATTAATTCTACCAAACCAGCATGATGGCCTCTGATTTTACAAAAACCATCAGAACCGAGATGCCAATTCGGTCCCAACGATTTTTTTTTCTCCGGACCGAATTGGCATCTCGGTCCCCCTTTATTTTTAATATTGGCGCACCTCAGGCCACAGAAAATCCACAAATCCCTCTGGACCGAGATGGCAACTCGGTCCCATTGTTTTTTCCCTCTGGACCGAGATGGCAACTCGGTCCCATTGTTTTTTCCTCCGGACCGAGAAGCCAACTCGGTCCCAGTGTTTTCTTTACTCGGGACCGAGAAGCCTACTCCTTCTTCTTTCTCCCATTCTCCTTCTTACCCGAGAGCTTCTTCCTCTTCTTCTACCCGGAACCAAACCAAAAAAATTTAATTTTAACCCCTCAAATTTTCAGCCATTTTTTATTCTAATTACATATTTGAATATAGTTTTGAGAGAAGAACAAGAAAAGCTTCAGATCTACAAGTTTCATTGGGTACGTGATTAAATTTATTTTTTGAAAAAAATATCCGAAATTTATAATTATTTAGTTTAGTTATAGAATAAATTAGTTTTTTGTAGTGTATTGTAGTGTAATTTAATGTATTATAGTGTGAATTTTTAATTTAGGAAAAAAAAACCGAATTTTAATTTTTTTTGTAAAATTGTTTAGTTTAGTTTGTATGTAGTGTAAATTATTTATTTTAGTGTATTGTAGTGTAAATTAGTTTATTTTAGTGTTATTTATTTAGTGATTGTAGTGTATTTTAATGTATTGTAGTATAAATAAAATGTATAAGTAGTTAGAGTAATTAGAGTAATTTAGAGTAATTTAGTGTAAATAAATTTATGTGTGAATAAATATTTAGTGTAAATAAATTGTATAATTTTTTAGTGCAAATAAATTTAGTGTGAATAAATATTTAGTGTAAGTAAGTTGTATAAAAATTGTATATATATTTAGTGTAAATAAATTTTATAAATATTTAGAGTAATTTAGTGTATAAATTTATTGTATATAGTGTTTAGTAATTGTATAATGATTTGGTATGTAGGTAGAGTAATCTTGGTAATGGTTTTTTTTAAAAATAAATGTAGAATAATTTAGGCTATTTTTAGTGTAATTTAGGTTTTTTTTAGTATAATTTAACTAATTGTAGGTTTTTTTAATTTTGTATGTAGAGTAAATTAGCTAAAGGAATTTTTGATTTGTTAACTTAACTGGAGTTTTTTTATGTTGTAATTTTATTTATATTGTAGTACAAAATGGCTGCTGAACAATGCTTATTGCAATTGCCTCCTGAGGAACACAAGATATCGTTGGTGAATACAACGGTATTTGTTTAATATCGTGTTGGATTTAAATTTCAAAATAAACTTGGAAGTTTAAATTAATTTTTGTTCTTTACATTATTTTGCATGAAATTATCGTTCCAGCCGATTCGTTCACTGCGTCCTGGTCCTCGGCAAATGGGCATTCATTACCAGCCTCGGATGAAAGAAGGTTTGGTGTACTTAGGCCTGTACCAGATGAAGGATGTGACGCATTGTCAGATTGATAAACATTTGATCACTGCGCTCGTCGAGAGGTGGAGGCCCGAGACGAATAGTTTCCATCTTCCGGTGGGGGAGTGCACAGTGACACTGGAAGATGTCAGCTGTCTGTGGGGCTTACCTGTTACAGGTAAAATATTTTTTCTTACTAATTTATACTTTTGTGAGTAATTTGTATTTAGTGCAGGTAATTTAGTGTAAATAAATGTAGTGTAAATAAATTTAGGAATAAATTAATATAGTGTAAATAAATTTAGGAATAAATTAATATAGTGTAAATTAATTTAGGAATAAATTAATATAGTGTAAATTAATTTATGAATAAATTAATTTAGGAATAAATTAATTTAGTGTAAATAAATAGTGTAAATATTTAGAGTAATTTAGTGTAAATATTTAGAGTAATTTAGTGTAAATAAATCCTATTAATATTTAGTGTAAATAAATTGTATAAATATTTAGAGTAATTTATCTTTTTTTTAGCGTACTGTAGTGTATTAAATTGTATTGTAAATATCGAGTATATCTTTATCTCTAACATCTATGTTTACAGGAAAGGCAATTGCTGGACATACAGATGATAATTGGTCACTACTGATCGAAGAATGCCTAGGGCATGAGGTCTATGACGGCAATGAAGACAGTGAAGATGAATTTTTTTATTCAAAGGTGAACGACAAAGGCGAAGTTAAGAGATCCAAATTCCATTTGACCCAAACCACATCGATATCGGCGGTGATATTCCAGACATGAGAGCGAGGCATGTAGATGTCCAAGTTCCTCCAACGACTCATGAAGATGTTCTGCGTGGAGTTTACACCTCGCTTCGAAACATAGTAATAGACGGGAACCCTCTAGCAGATGATGCGGGGCCATCAGATGCGGCTCCGGCAAGACGCCAGACAAGGCCAGCTCGCAGATTTAGCCACTCGAATTTCACTAATCCTAGGGGCAGGGAAGCCACGGATTGATTTAGTGTAGTTTTTGTTTAGTGTATGGATTGTTTAGTGTAAACATGAATTAATTTAGTGGTTCCTCTTCTTCGACGTCTAATCCGTGCTTCCTTCTACATCTCTGACATACCAAATCTTCTTCGCATTTGAAATTCCAAAATTCCGATAACATTAACAATTAATAACAACAAAAATGCAGAAATTCGTTCATATTCCATCTAATTCGGCCAAGGTCAGAAATTCAGAAAAACAGAAATTCAGAAATTCAGAAAATTTACAGCTCAGAAATTCGACTAGATTGGAAATTCAATTATGATTAAATGGCTACATGGAATTTTGAGTTCTTTATATGGAAAGAAAGGCGTCGAAGTCTAGTTTTCAGATAATATAACTTGTCCATACAAAAATATTACGGTTTGCTACAGTTCTGACGATTTGTCGACGGAGGTCAGAAATTCAGAAAAACAGAAAAACAGAAATTCAGAAAATTTACAGCTCAGAAATTCGACTAGATTGGAAATTCAATTATGATTAAATGGCTACATGGAATTTTGAGTTCTTTATATGGAAAGAAAGGCGTCGAAGTCTAGTTTTCAGATAATATAACTTGTCCATACAAAAATATTACGGTTTGCTACAGTTCTGACGATTTGTCGACGGAGGTCAGAAATTCAGAAATTCAGAAAAACAAAAAAACAGAAATTCCAAAAAAACAGAAATGGTCTTCCATTTAAAACAAACATAGTCTTATATAAAACATGGTCCTGCATTACACAATATTCATCGTTCCTTACGTCTCAATAATTTGTTCACCAAACGACTAGCCGTCCGACCAATAGATGGTCGGCTACCAGATGGTCCTGCTTGACTACCAGTTGTTTGTACATGTGGAGCAGATGCAGATGCCTCTGTATACCTAGCAGATGCAGATGCCTCTGGCCGGGTGCCAGATACGCTTCTCCGTCTTTCTTGTGGAGCAGATGTCTCTGTATACCTAGCAGATGCAGATGCTTCGGCCGGATGCCAGATACGCTTCTCCGTCTTTCAACAGTTGCCCCTGCACAATGAGGATATAAATATAATTGAGTGTGTAAAATCTTAATTTAATTAAAAATATGTACTAATTCACAATTACGATGTGGATACCTGACGGTCTTCTTCTACCGGATCCCTCTGGACGTTGTACTCCACTGCGTGGCCTACATTGAGCTTCCATAACATCCATAGCATTTGGAATTCGCTTGTGCTTCCTCCTACCCTTGTTAATTTTATTTATGTCCGGCTTGATTTTAGGTGCTCCCAACTCGTATATCCAATTGCGGTGGCTGCCGAAGCTGTGAAACTCACCTCTCCACGTGTTGACATAATTTTCAACGCTATAATAGTGACTTACATATCTCATCGGATCTAGATGTCTCTTACAGCACACCGCCAAGACGTGGTTGCAGGGAATGCCAGTAAATTGCGGTTTCTGGCAATCACAAACAGCCATTCCCTGCTCCCCTTCTGGAAATCTAACTTCGTACTTCATGTCTCCCTTCACCCCCTACAATCAATAAATCATGTTATTTAAATATTACAAATTGAGAAAGTTATACTAAATTTAAGAAAATAGCGGACATACCGTTCTTTGGGTTCCATCATGATCGACGACCTCGTAGACGGGAAATTCACCACCCAATGGTATCACTTGGTGCTCCTTTGCTTTGGCAATCCGACGTTCTAACGCTGTCATGATTTTTCCTGATAGTCTCATTCCATTTTGATGCCAATTTCGAGCAACCGCACCTCTTCTGACATACCAATCCACAACTTTATAGAATGTGCGATCAACTATTGCCATTACAGGCAGTTGGCGCGCCACTCGAAAAACATTGTTCAATGATTCTGATCCGTTCGTAGTCATAATACCCCACCTATTTGGGCCTCCGTCATGACATTGTGCCCATTTATGGAGTTGCAGAGGCTCTTCTTCAAGATTTTGCAACCTTTTACCGCACCACATAATGTACTGGTGAGTAGTAATGCTCCTACCTTCTATCATTTCCATACCCTCATCAAACCTCCAAGGTTTCATCTTACCCACAAACGCAGTGAAAATTGCTTCAATTACTCTGTCCTTGCACAACTTGTACACATTCGCCGCAATATGATGAGCACACAATCGATGAACTGCTTCACCCCTCTCCTCACACCACCCTAAATCAGTACGATCAAACACTGAACGGATTGCAGCATGCTGGTCTGATATAACACATATCCGACCGGGGCTGACAACTTCATCGCGTACAAATTGCATAAACCAGCCCCAATTATCTGAAGTCTCCTCTTCCGCAATTCCGAATGCTATTGGTAGTAATTGTTGTTCTGCATCATAAGCGCATGCCATGAATAGTTTTCCTTTGTACCTGCCGGATAGGTGTCCTGCATCTACACTTATAACTGGTCGGAGATATGGCCAGGATTGAATGCATGGACCGAAAGCCCATGCCACACGGATGAAAATATGTTCGCCCAACGTGCTAGATGGTATGTGATCAATTCTGTATCTTGTACCTGGGTTAGACCTCTGGATTGCACCGAGCATAGAAGGTAGCAGTTCGTAAGCTTTCTCCCAAGAACCAAATAAATCGGCAATAGCCAGCTCCCTCCCTCTCCAAATCTTGCTGTATGAAGGCTCAACCGTTTTGTACTTCCCTTTAACTGCAATTCGACATGCTTTTATTGACATCTCCAGGTCCTCCTTCAGACCCGGTTTGATTATATCTGCAATCATCCTGGCAGTCATCTGACGACTGTCTGCTGTACATGTAGTACTGTAACAATTGTGCTCGTATGGGTTTGTTGCAATTGTCCAATTGCCCGTCGCAGTGGTTTTTGCGTATACCCTCCACGGACACCCCTCTACTGTACATACAACCACATATCTGTTACGATTGGTCTGGGTTTGTTGTATTTCTAAGTTATTATCCATGGCATATGCATTCAACTTCGATTTAAGATCAGCTTTGGATTCAAATATCTGTCCCACCGAAAATGGACGGTCAATTATGGGTGGATGACCAAAAAATGCTTCATCCTTGTACGGCATCGGCACATCGTCATGAAATGCCGAACAAGGATGCTGCAATCCCCGATTAATAAAAGGAATAGACGATTGCCACTCATTCCTTACTTCTTCCATCCTAATCTGATCCTCAATTTCGGCCATTTCCTCTTCCCCGACAACCGTGTCATCAGGGTCAGAGCTTGTTTCTGAGTCAGTATCATTATTCAGTTGGTCAAAATAATTCTGCAAATCAACCGGGGGTGTTTCGGGGGTTTCATCACAATGTGCCGGTGAATCAATCACCGGTATGTCTCTGCTAGTTCCGGGTACACTACCCGGGTATGGGTCATAATTGGTCTGACTAACAACTGGTACTGACTCAACCACTAATTCAAGAAGTTTGAAATTCAATACCGGAGTGGCATTCGCAAGCACCATATACCAAGTCGCTTCGTGGTCTATGTTGAACAACTGGTATTTTTCTGCTGAGCCAAGTGGTGCCGTGTTCAAACGTGCGCTGATTGTCAGATCGAACCGGCTAGGGAGCAAACGAATGCCAACATATATCTGTCTTCTTAGCTCATCAAGACTAGTTGAGTTAGTAACAGGAAATGTACAGGTCGGTGCGTCTGTAATTTCGCGTCTGTGATACACATTTATTAATACTTGAGACATTTCCTGAACAAAAAATTTCACGATTAACCTTTGATAATTTTCAATTTTACAGTAAAAAATATGATCATAATTGAAAAAAAAAACTTACTACAGTATTCAGACGAACGCTAGAGGCACAATGCAGGAGCCGATCTGTAATTTGGAAAACTGAAACTATGCACAATAGAGAGGCATGAAGGTCTCGGAAAGAAGGTGTAAGAGAGAAAGAAGAAGCTCTCTGTCTGTCTCGCAAAAAAATAATGCAGAGAGGAGAGAGCAGAATACATTTTATTGGACAGAACTTCTGGACCGAGATGGCTACTCGGTCTCGCAAAAAAATTCTCAATATAGCACAATATAATAATGTCAAAATTCTCTGGACCGAGTATCCACAGAATAAAATAATGCCAAAACTCTTTGGACCGAGATGGCTACTCGGTCTGGAGAAAAAATTCTCTGGAAAGAAATGCCATTTCGGTCCAGAGGAGGCAACACGATCGGCCGCAGAGTTCGGCACTGTTTTGCTGTGAAAAAGGTAGGGACCGAGATGCCAATTCGGTCCGGAGAAAAAAAAATCGTTGGGACCGAATTGGCATCTCGGTTCTGATGATTTTTGTAAATACAGAGGCCATCATGCTGGTTTGGTAGAATTAATTTTTTTATTTACGGTTTTTAAAAAAAATCCGCAGTTATGGATTCATCCTACGTTTTAAACAGCAAATATAACAAGGATTTTGGGTCAAAGAGACAAATTGGGACTAACTGTGGCTGGGCTCAGGTGATCCTCTTTAGACTACAAAACTCAAATTCGCTAGTGATATAATTTGTATTTTCAATAAGATAAATTGGGCCTAACTGGGCTTAGGCCCATTTGATCCTCTAAGATTCGCAATACCCGCCAGTTGCTAAAGTTGAGCTTAGATCTGGACCGTCCAATAAAAAGCTGCACAAATATTAAAAGACTGAATTTATCTCAAGTCGGATTGGTCCGGATCCAAATCAAATTTTGAGTTCAACAATCCGGATCCAGCATTCCAGCACCTGTTGACTATTGTCCAGAACTTTTTCTCTAGTAACTGGAACCTTCTAGCGGCTAACGGCTCCAGAAGCTTCCACACTCCTCTATGGCCCCTTCCGCAAGATCCCGCATTCAGGCTCTTTATAAACCCTCGCTCTCTGCTGTCGTTATCCCACCGTGAAAAGAAGAGAAGCATCTTAATTAGTATCTTACTCTCTAGTTTGATTGATCGATTCGTGAACAATGGCAGCATTGATCGCTTCCAGAAGAGCTCACCTCTCAAAGCTTCTAGAAAAGCTCGCCTCCTCCCCTCTCCGTGCGGTATCGGCTGCTCCGTCGATAACTCGCTCATTCAACACCAATGCTCAGCTCAGGGAGTATGATGAAGATGGTCATGTAGGCGGAGATGCTTCTCTCTCCCGTCGCCGTGGCAGTGATGCCGCGTCATTCCCTGGCTTTTCCTCAGGTAGTTGTTATCTCATTCCTTCTCACATCAGACATAAACCTGCCATGAATTTACCTTTTTCTATTTAATTTTGCACATCAGCCATATTTTAAGTCTTTTTTTTATTTTAATTTAGTAATCTAGCGCTTCTATTTGAGCATGTTTTGGTTGTGCCTTTGGCGTTTATTTTACCAAGCCTTAAATTTTAGTACAAGCAAAAGACTTAATGAACTATTTATTATTTGTGATAGATGTGTTTGATCCTTTCAACACAACAAGGAGCCTTAGCCAGGTGCTAAACATGATGGATCAGATGCTGGACAATCCGTTCACCGCTGCCAGTCGTGCCGGGTTTGGAAATCTGAGACGGGGCTGGGATGCAAGAGAGGACAATGATGCGATTTACTTGAGGGTCGACATGCCTGGTCTGGGGAAAGAGCATGTCAAGGTCTGGGCCGAACAAAACACACTAGTGATCAAGGGTGAAGGCGAGAAAGAGCCCGGTGAAGACGAGCCGAGTCGCAAGTACGGGGGCCGCATTGACCTGCCGGTTGAGTATTATAGGATGGATCAGATCAAGGCGGAGATGAAGAATGGAGTGCTCAAGGTGGTTGTGCCAAAGGTGAAAGCAGAGGAACGCAAGGATGTTTTTGAGGTCAATATCCAGTGACTGGCAGCTATAGTTAGTGTTCTCTGTGTTTTTTTGTTACTTCTGCAATGCAACAGCTCTGTTTTGTTTGTGGTGATGGTTGCTTGGTTTCGGTTTTAAGAGAAGAATTTTTAACCTATTTTGTCTTTTCGGTTGTACGCAATTACTGATAAAGTAGTGTTATTGCTATTGCTATTTGGGACTAACAAATGATATTTCTTTCTTGTTATGAAATTACTTGGATATTTTCGACAGATCATACATAGATTGACAATTCGGTGAATTGTTTACACTTAATTGGAGAAGCAGGGTTCAGTTAAGTGGAAAATACATGTCGGAAAAATAGGCTAATGAAATCAAGAACTGTTAAAAGCTTTAAAATAAAATCTCGCTGCGTTCTCGTACATTCAATATTGCAATTATCAGGTAATTAACCAAGAATAAATTAACCAATACATGGGTTAATTAAGAGCTTAAATTCACTGTAATGGAAGTGATGCCACCAGTAACAGGTTGGTACATGGGGCCAACTTTTAAGGCGAAAAAGTAAAGATATCATATCATTATATATCTATTTACGAAATAAAGAAAGTCGAAGGCTTAATCATCTTGCACAATCAACTCATGTTTAGTATGTCTTTTGTATTAATATTAAACCTACAAAGAACTCATCTGTGTAAAATTTCAAGAGATCTAGCAACATGTTACCTCATGATCGCGCAAAAAATTTGATCATACATGTATATTGTCGGATCAATTTAAACTATCACAACTAACAATCATAAAAATCAATGCGCAATCTTCGCGACTTAAAATTTTGTTTGCACTTTTGCAACCTCCAATTATGTATAATGTTCTAAGTTTAACAAATACAAGCATCAGGCCGGTGTCGGTAACTGTTAATATTCTACTGTTAATTCAATTCAACACAATCAAAATTTTAAGTTGTACGTATACCAGAGAAAAATGAACATGAGTATGAACAATCAGGGTAATTAGTTTACATAATGCTGCATATTTGTTCCACAAAATTATATATTATAACTTTACTGCTTTGACCTACACAGAGAGTTTTTTTATAGATAAAAATGAAAATCAAGCTGGTCAACTGTAAATATCTACAAGGCATTTCTCTGTTAATTGAGTTTCAAACTCGCATTCTCACTTAAGTAGTGCTATTTTTAAACACCAGATTAATAACTGATTTTCTAATTAAACAGTTTTAGTTGTATATATTAAATTATTGGAAGCTGATATGAGTACCCGCACCTTAACTGTCATATGTCTAACGACCTGTGAGAAATTTTTCGAATCTAAAACCACAAACATCTTCTACGTAATTTTCTCTTTCAAATGAGATTCATGATGACGTACTTTTGGACTCATCGTCACGAAAGTATTTATACCTATACCTATAAATATTTTTTATATATGACACTGGATTTCATCTGAAAGTATTAATATCAAGTATTGTAAGTATTTATACTTATAAGGTCAATTATTTTTGTTAGAGAAATGTTGACGCGAAGACTATTAGAGAATGTTGATGGGGGGTACGGGGTCCCTACTACTTCATTAGAGGAAGTTTGACGCGGGAACGATTAGGGGACTGGAAAAGGAGATGATCATATCAAGTTACGCATGCAAGTATTTATATCTTATTTTGTAAGTATTAATATTTTATGTTCCAAGTATTTATACCTATGAAGGTTGACGTGGAGACGAGTGTGGAGACTAGGAAAGGGTACCATATAATTATTGGGGACCATAGTACAACCTTCCTCTAATTAGTGGGGACCGTAGTACAATCTTTCACTATTGTTGTTGCGAGTACAATGCGGGTACTAGAGTGGGGGGATTGAAATAATTATTCTAAATTATTAAGTGCAAAGGTATTCTATTGTGCTATGTTGAAATATAAAAAATGATTCAAAATTATAACGACTAGTTTATTTAATAGAACAGGGAATAGTGTCATTATTAATAGATTATGAAATAGTGTCTTGTAATAAATAGTTGTCACACCTCAAACTAGGATTTTCGGGTTAGGGTATGATCAGTCCCCGCCTCGTGTCTAATAATCGTAAAGACATGCAAGGCTAAACAAATACAGTAAACATGCACAGCGGAAACGGAATAAATCAAACAAGCAAAGAGTCATAAGTATCAAATAAACATAAGCATACATACACCATCCACATAATCCACATCAGGATAAAATAAACATAAACTACACAAGGGGATACATATCTATCGAGTCCAATGTTCACAACAAAAATATTGGACTCGTAAACCTATCAAAAGTCCTAAACAACTAGTTAAGCGGCGTGGCCATCGGGGACAACTCCTGACGTCTCTTACTGCGGATCGCCAGTCCCTGTACCTGAAATTCCACATCAAAAGGTGAGTGACCGAATGATCGCCCAGTATGTGATCCAGTATTATCCCTTCAAGGATCCTCTAAGTCAAAGCACATTTTAAATTGTATCCTACGTAAAGTTCAGTAATCGTTTCATTTTTAATGCATATGTTACAGTAAATAAAACCTATCATAATAGCTACAAAGAAAAATACGTATAGTAGATGATATGATGTGATTACCCTATTATGCCAACATTCTTTAAATTCCCAAAAATAAAATACAAGAGAATGTATATTTATATCCAACCGGGGTCCAGTACATAGGTATTGTGTGTACAAATTAATATATTATAATACAGATAGTTTTGTCACCCCTTGCTGTGCCAATTTGAATTTACATCTCAAATGCGATATAATCCAAGTACTGCGATCAAAGGGTACAATGATACTCGATGCCTAATAGCATCAAGCATTGTCCCACAAAAAAGGCACACTAGCAGATGGTTATATCTAATTTAGTGTATTTTTCCTTACTCTAAAACGATTCTTCATCCAAACATATCCAATAGGAGAAATCTACAAGCAAGACGTAAAAATAAGTTAAATCTGTTTCCTCATGAGCAGACAATGAAACTCCACTGTCCGGCCAGACCAATGGGACACACACATGAGACACGCAGCCTCGTATCAAAAACATGGGATCGCAGCCCCGTATCACACACCTGAGACACGCAGTCTCATATCACACATCTGAGACACACAGTCTCTTTTCTTTTAAAACAAAAAGTCGTATATGGCGAGTAGCTCCTAATGTAGGGGGGATAACTCCCGAATCTTTTCCATGCCTCTGGGCTCGAGTCCGGCCCGCATATAATGGTAAAATGATCGAAAATAATATAATAACAACTCAATGCATATAATAATATAATCCTAATAAGACCTCCAAGGGATCAAGTGATCCCTCGGCCAGTGAATCACGAGCCGCCTCGCATCCCATACTACAAGAACGGAACGCAGTGATTTGGTCTTCTATCTCACCCTCACCAATACATATGCTCAACTAAAATACTATGTTGTCCTCTACGAGAAGAGGACAACTAATATCCTAATCTAATATAATATTAATTAAATTACTCTACTCCTAGGAAAGCGGTAAATTTTTTATTTAATCGGGGATATGCAATTTCCTAATTACAGTTCAGAAAGAATTAAACATGCTCTAATGCAACTAAATAAATTAAGGTACGGATGTCAGGTCAACTGGTCGACTGGTGAGAGTATGCCACAAAAAAGATAATGCAGATGTCCCACACTGATAAGTTGGCCGAAAGCAACGTGCTAATAATCTCCGCAATCGGCTCGATTCGAACCTGCTCCGGTATAGCTGTTAGCGGGATCGGACCACAGGTCAGAGTCGAAATAGGTCTGCAGACCTGTAATTCGGGCGTAGATTAATTAAATATTAAACTAAGCATTTGTAACCCTTCTTCTCCATTTAGTTATTCTTTCTAAGTGTTAGAATTTAGTTAACTAAATACGGTTCGAAATCTGCTCAATCGGTTTGGTCAGTATGACTCGATTCCGATTGAGCGTAAAATTAGGTCTAACTTAGTTTAAACTGAACTAACGTAAATTAAATACTTGTTATATTTTAATTTGAAGATAAACTGTTTAACTAATTTATTATAATATTTAAATAAGGTTATTACGTATTTTACGATAAAATACGTAAGGTATAAATTACGTAATTTAGGTTGCTATTATTTCTAATTTAAATACTTGTAATGTAAATGTGTTTTCTAATTAATTTAGCTATAATTAAATTAAATTCTAAGTACGTAATTTAAGACTTTTAAAGTCGTACAAATTATTTTAATGATTTGTACATGTCGATTAATTTATAAATATAAAATAATGCGTGATTATTTAATTATCCTACTTAATAAAAATTTGTAATCGAAATGATTCGAAAACATTAATATGTTGTTAATTAATTGTCCTTTATTAATTAACAACATATTTAGTTTTAGAAGTCAATTTCTTAACTTAATTTAAAAATCGTAACTACTTAATTTATTAATTAATTAAACTTCTAATTAACTACGGTGTGTTGTAATTAATTTATTTTAATTTTGTAATAACTTATGAAGTGTCATATATTTAATTTATTACTTATTAATATTTAAGTTTAAGGGAAATAATTAATAATAACTTATGAAGTGTCTTTAATTTGTTGAAGAAATATATTATATACATGTGTTACACTACATACTATTTGTGCTTGTAGGTTTTATAATATACATTATCATATTCAAATATGCATATAACATATATTAGATAAGCATATGAGATAAATTGTACTGTAACTATAATAAACAAGATGTACTAATCATATCAATTAATAGTAATTATATGTTTAACATTTCATTTGTTAATAACGTCTTATTTTATTTATAGCATGCTTAATTAAAACTTATATTTCCGGAAAAATGAATTTCCACTACCTCGTAATTCTAATCTATTTACGACAATTTAATTTATGCACTAACCTATCGAATGTTGAGTTTGCACAACCCGATCACAATTGAGCCAAATGATTGGCTCAAATTATTTTTTATTTTTAATTTGTTGCTGACGTAGTTTAATAAAAATTCCAAAATTAATTTCAGAGATGTGAGAGTTAAAAATTTTAGAGCATGTTCGACAGTCTTGGATTTGATGGGAATTATATGGTTTTTGATCAAAATAGGTTTGTGTTCCCAATAGCTGTTCAGTAGGCCTAATTTGTGCCCAAAGAATTCCTATTTCTCCATTGGCAGTGTAATTTTTTGAGAAAAACAAACCCGCACTCGGACCAAATAAATTTATTCCCAATCTCTCTCTCCTCTCTTTATCCACTGTCAGTGACTTTATTTTTTCTTCTCTCTAAAGAACTTTATAATGACATGGTAGTAGGTATATATATAAAGCCGACATTTTTATTAATATCCAAAGTTCAATAGAAATTATTATTTATGTCCAGATTTTTAAGTTTTCGTCAAAAATGTCTAAGTCGGTCAAAATAGCCGGTTTACTCCTCCAATAAACCGGCTATTTTGTGGCCGGCTTATTCTTTTTTTTTTTTTTAGAGACACTATGAAGAGCAAAATAATGAAATATAACACTGAAAATTTGAATTTTTTTGTTTAAATTATTTGTTAGATTACTTCTTTTGATATATAATTAGCATATTTATACTAAATTACGCTAGATTACTTGAAATTATGTTGAATTGCACTGTATTAATTTAAATTATACTAAATTACATTACATTACGCTAAAATACGGTAAATTACGCAAATTACATATGAATAGGGACGGTATCTTCACCGAAAAGGCAAAAAACAACGACGAAACTTCAAACGGTCATAAAACGGCGCTCGAGTGTCCGATTTCAGCAAATGACCACTTTTCGGAAAGCTTGCGAAAATACGCATGCAATAATCATGACCATGTTGTTTTTTGAAGTTCATAATTGCCAAAAAATAAAGGGAAGAACCTCAAAACTTGAGTGGAAGTTTCCGATTAAGATTTTCATTTATATTTTATTCAATCCAAGTAGCTCAGTAAATTAGTTACATAATGAACTTGTAAAATACCAATTTTTACTATTTTTCGAATTTTTTACTATTTTTTATGATTCATGAAAGATGAGCAAAATCGGTCTACTTTAGCGTAATTTTGTGTAGTTTAGCGTAATTTACCGTATTTCAACATAATTAGCGAAGTTATTGTAATTTAACGTAATTTAATATAATTCAACATAATTTATTGTAAGATAGTGTAATTCAACATAATTTCAAGTAATCTAGCGTATTTTAGTATAAATATGTTAATTATACATCAAAAGAAGTAATCTAACAAATAATTTAAAGAAAAAATTCAAATTTTCAGTGTTAGATTTCACTATTTTGATCTTCATAGTGTCTCTCTAAAAAATAAAAAAAAAAGTAAGCCGGCCACAAAATAGCCGGTTTAAATGGCCGGCTTAGGCATTTTTGGCGAAAACCCCGAGAATCTAGGCGTAAATAATAATTCTATTAAACTTTGGATATTAATAAAAATGTCGGTATATAAAGAGACCAACTTTATTTATAAAATCCAAGTGGGACTAAACTGATCGGGACGGATCCCGGCAATTGATTTTTTATTTTATTTTTACAAATTACATAAAAATTTAAATTTACATTTGTGATTTGGTACGCTCTTACTCATTGTTTTGCAACATGCTTGTTATGAAAGTTTGATTATCGAAGTAGGAAAGAAACACATGCTATTTGCATAAAAATTATAAATAATATGTAAACACATTACAAAATGTACATTAAATAATAACATGCTAAATTTTCACCACGAAAAATGCCTAAACATTAATTAGTCTATACTTGATCTATATAAAATAATAATTATTACACAAAAAGATTATTTGTCACTAATTAAAAAAATAAAATTAGAAGAGCATCATGATATTACCCACATATTATTTTGATATAAAATGAATATATGAGTCAGCAAGTTTTTAAATAGGTGATATTTAAATTGAAATATATATTTTCTAAACAAATCAATAAATTCCTATCCTAAAAAAAAATCAATAATTCCCACAACTAATCATATGGTACACCGAGCATTCATTTAATACATTCTCGTAATCATTTCTGTGCCTACTCATGAGTATGGTTCCCGCAAATTAAAAATTGAGTTTCCAAATCCGTAAATCCTATGACATCGGAACATGCTCTTAGTAATGGCCAATTGCCGGCTTTAACCAAGTGCAGCAATAAGTGTTAAGTGTTAGCCTTTTGTGACGGATAAACAAGTGGGGTTTTTCTAGGCCCAATAATAACAAATTGTACTGTACTTCTCCATAAGCCCATGGGCCTTTGTTTAAAATAACTAAAAATGTGAAAGAAAAAAGAAAAAACAAATACGAGGCCTCCCTCCTGAGCAGCTTCCAGAGAAATCTGTTAGCGGCGACCGAGTAGAGATCTCTAGCAGCTCCTACACTTTTCACGAAATTACAAGAGAGAGAGGAATGTGCCGTTTCTTCTCTGGAGAAATCTAGAGAGATACAAAACCAAGCTTCCCTTTCCTATAAATAGCATCTCAGTTGGAATGCATCACCATCATCAAATAGAAATCAAACAAATAAAGAACTCACTCAATTCCTGAATTAATCAGTACTTCTCTCAGTTCTCACATTTCAAACTAAACAAACACAATGTCTCTTATCAGGAGCAACATCTTCGATCCATTCTCGCACGATCTCTGGGATCCATTTCAGGGCTTCCCTTTCAACAACTCTCGATCCCTCGCCACAACTGACGAAACATCTTCCTTTGCCAATGCGCGCATTGACTGGAAGGAGACCCCAGAAGCGCATGTCTTCAAAGCCGACCTCCCCGGTGTCAAGAAGGAGGAGGTGAAGGTGGAGGTGGAGGAAGGCAACGTGTTAAAAATAAGTGGCGAGCGTAGCAGGGAAAAGGAGGAAAAGAACGACAAGTGGCACCATGTGGAACGGAGCAGCGGCAAGTTCTTGAGGAGGTTCAGGCTGCCTGAGAATGCGAAGGTTGATCAGGTAAAGGCAGCCATGGAGAATGGTGTGCTTACTGTCACTGTGCCTAAAGAGGAGGTGAAGAAGCCTGCGGCCAAGGCCATTGAAATCTCTGGTTAATTTAATTTTAATTTAATTTGGCCATGATCAAATCAAGGATGATATTATATATGCGTGTATGGTAATTTGTGGTTTATCCTTGGGTTTCTTTGTTATGGATGGTGTGTTGTATGGTTGCTTAATTAGGTTTTGAGGAGATGTGATACTTGATCCGGGTGCGTATTTGGATTGTAATGTAATTGGCGATTAATAAACTACTACATATAGCTTTTCATAAATTATGTGTTTATTTTTCTTTTGTTTTTCAAAACTGTGTGTGAGTTAAATCTCACGTAACGTGCGTGGGTTAATTTTTTGTTTTATAGAAGTCGTGTCAGTTAATTAATAGGTACTTTCTATTTGATGATGAAAAAGGGTAAGAAAAAGAGTGCTCAACGTTCTGTTCAGTAACTTGGTTGTTGTTTTTCCAGTTAGTTGTAATATGTAAGAATGTTTTGACGAGTAATACAAATTTTTGGTAGCACCTACCTTGGTTGTTGTATTGTTAAATTGTGAGGTTTATATTCAAACTTAACGATTAATTGTATATATTTAATTGAAAAATCGGAATGGTTAAATAAAAATGGAGCTTATCATTTGATTAGTTTTATTTTGGGAGAAATTTCATGTATACAAAAAAAAACGCTAGAAAAATATATCATGCACATCATTTGATGAGTTTTATTTTGGGGAAAAATTTCATGTAATATCCAAAAAAAAAAAACCCTACAAAAATATATCACTAAAATATGCCTACTAAAATATGCCTCTAAAATGTGTCACTAAAGATATATCACTGTTTGTGAAGGTAGAAAGTGACAAAATGCCTCCACTAAAATATGTCACTAAAGATATATCACTATTTGTGATATATATCACTAGTAAAAAGTGACTATTATCAAACATTGAATCTATTGGTATTTTATCAATAGAAGTATTTGCGAAAATAGATTTGAGTGTTTAGTATTATCGATAGAAGTCTGTAGATAAAAAATAGATTGAGTGTATTGATATTATCGATAGAAATATCTGTGAAGTCTATGGATATTGTTAGTAAAAAACACAGATGTAAAAGTACAGATTTTTATAGTAAAATCAAAATTGCGTATATTCTCCTTAAAAAGTTCGTAACTATTTTAATTGTCTTTTAAGCTTCATATTAAATTTAAATTTATGAAGTATACAATTTACCTTCATTAAAATAAATATTCTATAAATTTAAAATGAATTTTTATGGAAAAGACAATACACATTTCATTTTTTAGTTCTTATGGAAAAATAAATTTGTGGTAAATATGTAATTAGAAATTTTAGAAGGAAAAAATATGTAACTTTAAAGTTTTTTAGGAGTATGCATAAATTCTCCCTTTATTTTAATAGTTGAGCGTGGCATAGAGGCCTTCACTTCTGTGCTCGTGGTTCTAGCCTTCTAGGACGCAGTGCGGCAGCAACTATTCAAAATCATTCAAAATAACAATTTTGTCTATTTCATTAGTTAGAAAAATGAACTTTATATTCTGAAAATCAAACCATCATTAATATCAAATTTATATCTTACATTATACATCTTGTGTTCAAAATAGTTCATATCGTAATGATCGTTAGTTTGAATTGATTTCCGGCGATAGAGAGGAATTATATATGTTCACCAACATTTTTAATATTTTCAATGATTTTAAGAATAAGCTAGCTTTATATAAATAATAAATTGTCACACCCCATACCGAGAATTCCGAATTAAGACATGATCAGTCCTCGCCTTGTGTTTATTAAATCAATAAACACGCAAGGCTAAACAAATACAATATTAAATGAAGTGTGGAAGCGTGAATAATACCAATAAAAAGCATCAGTCATACAATCCATAAATAAACATACACACGTATAGTGTCCATACAATCCACATCATAATAAAGTACAATACGATTTAAAGGAGGAGATACATGATTTATCGAGTCCAATGTACGAACTACGTAGTCATCAGGACAGCTCCTGGCAACTTCTGCTGCAGACCGCCAATCTCCAATAAGATATGTTCCAAGTACTACAATCAAAGGTCCAATGATACATGATGCGTAGTGACATCGAGCATTGCCCACAAGATGACATAGCATGCTAGCAGATGGACATCTAAATTCTGTGTATCATCTCAGCTAAATGATTCTTCAACTAAACATATAAAATAGGAGAAATCATATACAAGTAAGACGTAAGAATAAGTTAACCATTTTCTTATGAGCAAACAAGGGACTCCACCGTCCGGTCAGACCAATGGAATAATAAATACCACAGACTCGAGATCGGTACTGTGCAAAAATAAAATCATGCCACCACAAAACGTGGAAGCCGTACTAGACATGTAACTCCTAATGTAGGTGGGAAGAATTCTGAATTATTTCGTGCCTCTGGACTCGAGATCGGACCACACGTAAATGGTAAAATGATCGAAAAAATATATAGTTTCAAATTTAATACAATATAATATGAATCCTAGAAGACCTCTCAAGAGATCAAGTGATCAATCGGCTCAGTGGCTGACGGGCTGCCTCGTACCCTATCATACGAGACGGAACGAAGTCACTCGGTCTTTTCTCATCTCTCACCAATGCATGCGTGCGACTACATAATAATAATAATAATAATAATATTGTCCTTGTCACACCCCAGGACAACCCTCCACGTATTTCTACGTAAGACGTATTCACATCACATACATTATCAATAACAATATAAATAAAGCCACATTTATTTCATAATCAAAAGAGTTTCACAAACGATCATGGCGGATATGGCAACACAAGCACTGCCATGCCTGCTCAATGTATCAATTATTGAAGCATAGAAATATAACTAAACAACATGTGGCAATTTATCAATCATAAGCCTTCTCGCTTAGTCTCACTCTTGTCTTTGCTCGAATCATTCTTCTTCGTTACCTGGAACCCACGTAAAAGTGGAATGGGTGAGAGATCGAATCTTTTCTCAGTGCGGAATTTAGTTCCAGCCCAGAGCTTATAAAACCTTTACTTATTCTCACAAATATGAACATACACAATTAAAATGCGAATGCTTCTTCTAATGCAATGCATATCCTATCATTACTTACTACTTTCATTTACTCCAAAATTCCGTTAATCCATTTCATTTGTCTCACTAGACGGTGAATTCATATGCCGCTAGGTCTTGGCGGTGATATGACCGCTTCCGCCTACAATCACGTCTGTGAAGGGACCGCTTGCGCCTACGATCACGTCTGTGAGGGAACCGCATCAGCTTACAATCACATCCGTGACAGAACCGCTTTTGCCTACAGTCACGTTAACGAGGGGTCCAGTCGAACACTAGACCCAATGTATACATCCCAATATGCAAAGCATATCGGCCCCTGTTCAGTATCCTTGTTCGATCATATCACGTACATTTATTCAATCACACAATTCATGTCATGCTCAATACACATCCTATTCATGCAAGTTCTTTGGTCAATGTAATGAATCATATCATTTCATGCAATTTATTTATGTTCTACTCAAGTCATACGAATAGTTCGAAAACAACATGTATAATTCCAACTAATGCCATAATAATAAACAGTTGAATAACAATAAGTAAGATAATTTTATAAAGTCTAAGAAACCCACACCTGTTATCGCAAGGAACTCACTAGACATCCTGGACTCTTGGGCTCTTCTAGTATTTCTGAACTCGAGCCTAAATCATGTACGCATAATTTCAGTTGTAGTATCGAGACTTCATATTTGTTTTATTTTAACCAAGAAAAATTCGAGTAACTAAATTTAAAAAAAGAAAAGAAATCAATCTATTTTGAAGTACCTATTAATTAACTGACACTTGTATAAAACAAAAAATTAACCCACGCACGTTAGTGAGATTTAACTCGCACAGTTTTGAAAAACAAAAGAAAATAAACACATAATTTATGAAAAGCTATAGTAGTTTATTAATCGCCAATTACATTACAATCCAACTAGACACCCGGATCAAGCATCACATCTCCTCAAAACCTAATTAAGCAACCATACAACACACCATCCATAACAAAGAAACCCAAGGATAAACCACAAATTACCATACACGCACATATAATATCATCCTTGATTGATCATGGCCAAATTAAATTAACCAGAGATTTCAATGGCCTTGGCCGCAGGCTTCTTCACCTCCTCTTTAGGCACAGTGACAGTAAGCACACCATTCTCCATGGCTGCCTTTACCTGATCAACCTTCGCATTCTCAGGCAGCCTGAACCTCCTCAAGAACTTGCCGCTGCTCCGTTCCACATGGTGCCACTTGTCGTTCTTTTCCTCCTTTTCCCTGCTACGCTCGCCACTTATTTTTAACACGTTGCCTTCCTCCACCTCCACCTTCACCTCCTCCTTCTTGACACCGGGGAGGTCGGCTTTGAAGACATGCGCTTCTGGGGTCTCCTTCCAGTCAATGCGCGCATTGGCAAAGGAAGATGTTTCGTCAGTTGTGGCGAGGGATCGAGAGTTGTTGAAAGGGAAGCCCTGAAATGGATCCCAGAGATCGCGTGAGAATGGATCGAAGATGTTGCTCCTGATAAGAGACATTGTGTTTGTTTAGTTTGAAATGTGAGAACTGAGAGAAGTACTGGTTAATTGAGGAATTGAGTGAGTTCTTTATTTGTTTGATTTCTTTCTGATGGAGATGCATTCCAACTGAGATGCTATTTATAGGAAAGGGAAGCTTGGTTTATATCTCTCTAGATTTCTCCAGAGAAGAAACGGCACATTCCTCTCTCTCTTGTAATTTCGTGAAAAGTGTAGGAGCTGCTAGAGATCTCTACTCGGTCCCCGCTAACAGATTTCTCTGGAAGCTGCTCAGGAGGGAGGCCTCGTATTTGTTTTTTCTTTTTTCTTTCACATTTTTAGTTATTTTAAACAAAGGCCCATGGGCTTATGGAGAAGTACAGTACAATTTGTTATTATTGGGCCTAGAAAAACCCGCACTTGTTTATCCGTCACAAAAGGCTAACACTTAACACTTATTGCTGCACTTGGTTAAAGCCGGCAATTCGCAATTACGAACTTTAATATGAAAGAATGATGAAAATGTATTTCTATGTTTTGTATTTTAACATTAGTCTGTAAATGGAATATTACAATATATTTATCGACTAAGACTAGATCTAGACTAGGCTGCTAACTATTCACTAAGAGCATCTACATCCCAGCAACACAAATGAGTTTTTAAATAACTGTTAACTACATTTTAGAAATTAAGGTCTCTAAGAGCATGTTCGGATGTCATATGATTGTGTGTGATGGGATTTTACGGGTTTGGAAACTCACTTTTTAATTTGCGGGAACCCATACTCATGAGTAAGCACATAAATGATTACGGGAATGTATTAAATGAGTGTTCGGTCGTACCATATGATTAGTTGTGGGAATTATTGATTTTTTTTAGGAA
>JAJGRW010004479.1:0-23014 GCA_025461045.1 Carex parvula | reverse complement strand
CATAAACCAGAACAACAAAACGCGAACAAAGTTCCATCACTTGCGTAAGGAAACTCGCAGTGATCTGTGTAGTAACTTGTGTATTTAAGAATCAGTCATTTGCGTAAGGAAACTCGCAGTGTCCTATAAGAATCTCGATGAAAGATCTGTTATTCTGCGTAACATAAATCGCAGTGACCTATGTGGTGTCTTTCATAAAATAACAACAGGAAATCAGACGCAACAGGAATATATTATCAAAGCAGATTGAGTAGCAATGGTGTGCTGAAACCCTAGGAATTCTCATCTCTATCTTTATTTTAATTACTTTTAATTGCTTCCTAATTTATATTGATCACAACAACAACTCTCAATTTTTAAATTTCGTCTAGCCTTTCAAAAGATTATGATTCGATCGCTCAAAACTCTGAACTAATATTCCCTGTGGATCGATCTTGAATATACCACTCGATTGGATTGTGCGCTTGCAGTCCGAACCGATAGCATTTCCAAGTTTATAAATATTAAAAGAAACATCGCTCTCTTTTGAGTGATCAGTCTACAACATAAATTCTTAATAAGTAGTACTACTTCTTACAACGAGCCTTGAAAGTACATGTAACAAAGTCATCATCGGATTTTGCCATATCTGGATCAGTCAAAGCAGACGAAGTGGTAGCCTTACCAGTATAAGTACACAGAACAAACTCATCGTCCGATGTTGGAGGCTCTAGATCAACCTTCTTCTTTTTCAAACCAAAGTCGAAGGGGATTTCCACAAAGTCATCGCTGAAATTTCATACCGAATAGACCGTTTAAAAAATTCCTTCATCATACATACTTGACAATTCTAGGGATCACGGCATACTTGACAGTTGTTCTTTTTTCCTCATTTTATCTCGATCACTAATTGACCCTCCTCTCACTAGGCCACGATAGGACGACTTACCTCAGTTGCTCTCTTTCTCTCTACCTTGATTGTTACTGTCCATCATTCTCGTCCAAAAAAATGAATTTAAAAAATAAATTAAAAAGACAAATTAAACTAATAAATTTAAAAAATTGTGAAGATCTACCTCTATTGTTATCTGAAATCGCCTCTCTTCTTCCTTTTTTTTCCTCTTTCTCTTTCAGCTAAGTTAGAATGAACTTGTGAGTGGTCAGGAGAGAGAAAAATGACTTTTATACAGGTTTAGCAGACCGCCCCCATATGGGGCTGTTTGGTGTAGGCAGCGGACCGCCCCACTGGGGGGCGATTTGGTTTGAATAGTGAACCGCCCCACTGTGGGGCGGTCCGGGTAGTTTTAATAAAAATTTGGGATTGAGGACAGATTTGATATTTTGTTTTTTTTTATATTATAAAAATATCGGTTAACCAGAAGAATACCGTTTAGATCCGACAAAAAAAAAATCGGTGCCTTTCATACTTTATCATACCTTATATTTTATATCTTTATTTTTAAAGTTTAAACTGTCGAACTAAACCGCTAAACATGATATCCATAATATAATATGCCTGAGGTGAAATTTTATAATATTTGAAACTCTTTTATTATTTTTTATGTATGAAATTATTATTTCTAGACTGTTCAAGAACAGTGATTTTTCTACCTATCTAAAAAAATAGTAAATTTTACCATAAATTATAAAATTTGATCTCCAACCATATTTTAATATGAATATCATGTTGAGCGGTTCGGATCAACAATTTAATTTTGAAAATGAATATATAAAATATTGAATTATAATGAGATATGAAAGTTTAAACTTAAATGAATATAACACTTAGCTGGCGATTTTTTTTGGTTTGAATTGAGCTAGTTTAATGTTCAAACATCAACCTGGCTCAATTCATTTATTAAGTACAGTTTAATTTTCAAACATAAACGCTCAATTGAGCCAGTTTAATGTTCAAACATCAAACTAAATGAATATCATGTTGAGCGCTTCTTTTATTAAGTACAGCATTATAGATTTATATGCCCTCTGGATAATGAAAAATGAGAGAGACTGAGTTAAATGATTGAAGACAACAGAAGTACAGAAAGAAATGATTCTCATTTACAAGCAAAATTTTCTTTACGCATTACTTTTTCTTGCCATATCTTGACGGATGCAAATAATTTACCCTGGAACGAAATTGAAAACTGATATAAAAATAAGAAAAGATGAGAAAAGAATGGGATTAAAAAGTATAACCGAGGGGAAATTAAAGGGGCTAAAACCCTGGTTCCCCATCATTTCCATTATAGGCACGATTGTACGAAGAACTCATTTCCCAAACAGTGACTGATTTTGCGGTGATGGGTCCTGCTGTAGCATTGTTAAATAGATATATTCCAGCTGCATCATCTATTGCCTTGGTAGGGTACACCCGAGATGTTATGCATGTGCGGCCACCTTGTGCGAAGCCTTCTACAATTGAGTGATCCACCTATGAAAAAAGAGAAAGAGTAAAGAGATTATTCTTTTATATTATCTTTAAACCACTGGTAATTGTTCAGAGAAGCTTGATAATTGCATTGGTTATGGAAGACTATAGTTTTGTGGGTAATAAATTCTTGATTAAATTGCAAATTTAGGGTTTGAGTCTGTGAAATTAAAAATTGAGGTGCATAAGACATAAATGGTTCGAGGCCACAATTAGACTTAACCTTATAAACTTTACAAGGTACTTTGTCTTAAATCTATAACCAGTGTTGTATATGATCTTGGGTTTTTCAGTTTTTTAGTAGAAAAAAACAACAGTAATTATTTCTTTTCCGTAATATAACCTTTGCAGTCCAGTTACAATGATGTAATTTCTTCTTAGCAAGTAAAAGGGATATAATTGAGATCTGAATAATTGTTGACATACCAATATCCTCACTGTCAGAGTTTCACCACTAAGCACTGGTACAATATTGCCAACTATTCTCTTGATAATATCAGTCGCCTTGGATGACCTACATTTTAACAAAAAAATTTACAATGGTAAATATTTTATCCAAAGTTCTTCAATAATAATTTAAAACTGCAGGAATTTTGGAGACGTTTTGTGCAGAGTCATTGTGGGCATTTATCACCAGCAGACACAATACCTGCCTGGTACTAGGAAAACACAGTAAAGTCCAGAGAGCTTTCAACCCGGTGTTGAAATCATTAGAATCGCATCAATGATTTCATAAGAATTTTATTGTAGATACATAAGCAAACATTTCTTGATTTGCCTTTCTAAAAAACATGAGGTAATTTTTCTTGATGTGGTGGTTTTGAAACAATCGGGGAAAAAGTACCTCGTTTCATCCTGACAAAAATGTGTCTTGAGACTTCCATCTGAATTTCTTGAGATGTAAAAATACACAGCTGTCTGCTCAGTTAAACTTTTATCAGCTAAGACAAGAAAACCGAACGGACCAAGTAGGCCCCTTCCAGCAGCTCCGTGACTTGTACTGCAGCTATATTCTTCATCGGCCTCCATTGCCTTCTCTAGTGTTGTGTTCTTTATCTCAAACTCAGCTACTATGTCCAGCTGAACAGATATGCAATTGTTTCAGTGATTATTTTGTATTAATAAATGGACCGATGTAGTATTTACAATTCTCAACAATCGTAGTATCAGAATCTGTAAACCCTCAAGGTTGGTGCGCATTTTGCACTTACTGATAAGCACTAGTACTGGTACCAATAACATCAACAGATCTAATTCCTCATACTTTTAAAACTTTTTTCATGGATTTGGTTAAACTGTATCACATTAAGTTAATAAGGTCCAGGTTTTGTCCTAGTAAATATGTTCTATTCTCTTGCAGAAAGAGAGAAAAGTGAAACAAAAGATTGTATGTGGTGCGTACTTGTGCAGCCCTGGAGGCACTGAGGCGAAAGTATGAAGCAGCATCTATGGTGATGTTTGTGTAGGTTGTTCTGTTCGTCCTCAACTGCTCCACCTCCTCGACAGGCCACTGGAGAAGATGGCTTCTAGTCTTAACATCAAACAACACTGTTCGTGGAATTGCCTGCATTTTGAAAGTTGCATATTAGACCATACTATCTTTGCCACTAAAGATACACAAGGGGAAACAGATTTACAATAACAGTTGTTTTTGGAAGTTGTTCAAAACAGGTACTTTCAAGAACAAAAAACAATAATTTGTCATGGAGCAACAAGTTGTTAATAAAAAAAATGCACAACCCATAGCTAAACTGCCAGAATATTTGAACAAGCAGCACATGGAGATAACACATGTCACTAAAAGAACAAAAAAAGGTCACTCAGAGATCACAATTATTGTACTGCAACAACTTAAATTGTAACTAAGATGGTATGCCCGGGTTCAATAATACACCACTAACTTCCAAACATTATTAGATACAACCGAAAATTAAGCTCCCGGCGTAACTATCAATTTTTTTTGGCCCAAGTGCAAACATGTGCAAAGGGCAAATAAGAGATTCAGAAGTACCAATGGGCACCTCTTAGTTTTTCATTGACATATTTAAAACATCATGTACCAGTATTATTCACAGAAAAAAAAAATACAACAAAAGGTGATAAATTGCCATTACCATCAATCCTCCCCAGCCTTTCTGATGTCAGACTTCTCACTATCTGTCTCCCCAACATACCCCCAGAGAATGCGCCTTTGCTTCACTGGGTCAAAGAATGTCTTTGATGCATAGATGAGCCCCCAATCATATCTCAACCCAATTCCAACATCGATGTCAGCATTGTCAGGCTTCCATTTGTTGTTTATGGGATCAAAGCTATCACAAGTACATAACAAAATCAGTTTTTTTCTTTTCTTTTTCTCTTTTTGACATAAATCTTATTTAAAAATGTTGCTTAACATAGTACCGGAGGGGAGATTCTGAGCTTAGTTTTCAAATGATTAGTATTATGTCGTCATGAAACATAAAGATATCATGATTTACCAAGTTTACCTTGTTAAACTGTTCCATTATTTGAGGAAAAATGCAGACCATTTATTTCTTGACAAATGATAGAAAATTTGTTCGGGTGATTTTACAATGTTTAAAGGACTAGATCTGTTTTCTCAGAGGTTTAAATGTTATTTTAAATTTGTGAACAAGATCATGAAGTCGCTAAAATAAGAACTAATAATTGTAGCTACTTGCACCTGTTAAGCACGAATATATCCCCTTTTTCTGTTATGCATTTTAATTTATTCGCTATATATTTACCTTCCAATAGCATAGTAATCATGTCTATCATCATCCATGCTGGCCTTAAGCACCTGTCGTATATCATCCTGACTGTTCCCCATGGCTGCAAGCACAGTTGTATCTATTGCCTGGTTGGCTGAAGTGCCAGATGCCGCGACAGCATAGAAGTCAACACACTCCCACATCCCAACTTTGGCAACCTTGTGAAGGAGTCCTGGGACCAGCTCGTACGAAATGAAATCTTTTGTTTTGTAAACCAGTGCTATACCAGAATGGTTATTATCATCTTTCGAGCCAATGGCAACTCTCCATGTGCCGTCTGAGTTATCAAACCTATATCAGATTAAAGTGTTAAATTGCATGATATCATTCAATTAATACAAACCGTCAATATAATATTAGATATCTTGTGTTACTAGTTAGAAGTACTTAGGTTTAACTAAGAAAATATATTTAAATAGGTCACATAAAATATTTTAATTTAATACAGCTATTGCTTAATCTGTAATGACTGATGAGCTCAAATAATTATGATTATTTGAAGTAAAACAATCATGAAGTATTCTATGTTAAAAAAATTACATATGAAATTAATTGACTAACAGCCTCTGTCAAGTTTCTCAGAAAAAAAAAAAGAAATTAATTGACTAATTAATGATCATACCAGGCAGTGGTGGGATCACGGAAGTCTGAGGGCAACAAACTGCTTGGGGGTGTCAAGACCGGATTGCCTTCATACTTGGTCCAATGAAGAAGCAATGGGTCAGAAGGGTCAGACGGCACTGCTAGGTTCTGCACCTGAACCGAAGCATTGGTTCCACCAGTATATAGCATGTAAACCTGGCCGCTGGGACTGACTGTGGCAGATCCAGTCCATACACCTTTGGAATCGTACCACTGATCTCGTTCCATTGCCAAGGGGAGGTGATACCAGTGCACCATGTCGTGTGATACGGCATGACCCCCATGTGATGTTGCCCCATACTGCTGCATCGGGATTGTACTGGTAGAAGAGGTGGTACCAACCCTTGTAATATACCGGACCTGCAGACAATTTTTTTTTTGTGTTCATCCGTATTAGCATTTTTCTTTGTTCTTTTTTATTTTACTTTTTTATTTTTTTGGTCTGTGTGAATGTTACATAGCGAACTGTTGAATATATAAGAAACACCAATTCCTGGAAAGGGACAAATGACATATCACCAATTTAACAGGCTTACCGAGTCAACATAATATACAATAACTTTATGTGAAAAAAATACAGAAATGTTCAAAAGTAGTTGCTTTGGTTGTTGTAATATAACATATATATGTTTAACACATAACTTGTGCAGTTCCAAAATTTGGAGAAGTCCGGACACAGTTCCAGAACGAGTATGAAATTTCGAACTTCAAAAATTTAAAGAGAAATATTTGAAGTTTGAGTTTGATTAAAAAAATCTAATTTATTTATTTCCCAGTTTTTAGCTGTAGATAGAAAGCCTCTCACGTAGGACAGCAAGGAAATGATGGATGGGACCCAATGTGTGGTGTACACTTCCTCTTACACTGGATTTTTGACCTAACTTCCGGATAGCAAATAGTTATTAAGCATAACCATAAAATGTATTTTTTTTCCCATTTTCTTCCAAAAATGCCAATCTTGTGGAAATAAATTTTTTTAAAAATACTTTTTAGAGAACTGAATGTAAGTAAATTTCTTAGAGGCACCCGCAGAAGCAGAACCTTTTTTTTTGGCAGGATGTACATTTACATATATTTTTGAAGAAACTAATTGAGAAGTGAGAACTGTATTCATGTGTTGTGTATTATGATAAATTTCCATGTTTACAGGGTTAAATGAGTGTTTTTCTCCGGGCTACGTATACAACATTCCATTAAGTGGGCCCGATGCAAAGGGACTCTTTTTTTGATTGATTTATGCCCTTAGGCCAGATGCAAAGGGATTCGCGTGGGATGAGAAGTGCAATACATAGATCCAAGGGGACCCATATGGTATAAATCCAACTGGCAGGCAAGTTTACTCAGTAATTAACGGTGCTGTGTGTATGAAAATGAAAGCATATGGGCTAGACAAGCTGCCACGACCCACGTGGCTCGACCTATATACTGACATAAAACAACACTGATTTGTTTATTTTTTACATATACTTTTTGAAGAAACTAATTGAGAAGTGAGAACTGTATTCATGTGTTGTGTATTATGATAAATTTCCATGTTTACAGGGTTAAATGAGTGTTTTTCTCCGGGCTACGTATACAACATTCCATTAAGTGGGCCCGATGCAAAGGGATTCTTTTTTTGATTGATTCATGCCCTTAGGCCCGATGCAAAGGGATTCCCGTGGGAGTAAAAGTGCAATACATAGATCCAAGGGGACCCATATGGTATAGATCCAACTGGTAGGCAAGTTTACGGTGCTGTGTGTATGAAAATGAAAGCATATGGTCTAGACAAGTTTACGGTGCTGCGTGTATTAAAAAAATTAACGGTGCTGTGTGTATGAAAATGAAAGCATATGGGCTATAGACAAGTTTACGGTGCTGTGTGTATTAAAAAAATTAACGGTGCTGTGTGTATGAAAATGGAAGCATATGGGCTAGACAAGCTGCCACGACCCACGTGGCTCGACCTATATACTGACATAAAACAACAATGATTTGTTTATTTTTTTTTATTCCACTCATCTCATGAATGATGCTTTTTCAATCCTTCTCCGTTAATTTGTCTTGTTTGGGTTTCTTTAGCTTAACAATAGTTGGTGCTTTACCTTCCAACATTTATAATTTTTGAAGCCTTTATTTAAGGAGATTCGGAAAGACGGTTGGAATGACATAGCATCGATTGTTTAATGTATTAATTAACAAATTGGAAACAATTGTATTCTAGTTTTAGCCTTGGAATACAAATATTGCAACTAACAACCTATATTATGCCTTGACTAATATATAGTGGCCTCTTTTCTTTAGGTGACAGTTGGTGCCTTGATAACAAGTGACCACTGACAGACAAAATGTGATACATTTTTTGATGAAATTTTTTTTTCCAGAAAGAATGGAGGTACTTGTCCAAATTTAATTTGGAAGAGCACGTCTAATATATGGGGAAAATATTTTATAAAAGAAAAATGAAAGATTAAGATATATCGATAATGCAACTAATTAGCCAATTCAAGAAGTCAATTATACAAGGTGGTCATGTAAGTCAATTATACAAACTTGCCTTGGAATACAAATATTGCAACTAACAACCTATATTATGCCTTGACTAATATATAGTGGCCTCTTTTCTTTAGGTGACAGTTGGTGCCTTTGATAACAAGTGACCACTGACAGACAAAATGTGATACATTTTTTGATGAAATTTTTTTTCCAGAAAGAATGGAGGTACTTGTCCAAATTTAATTTGGAAGAGCACGTCTAATATATGGGGAAAATATTTTATAAAAGAAAAATGAAAGATTAAGATATATCGATAATGCAACTAAATTAGCCAATTCAAGAAGTCAATTATACAAGGTGGTCATGTAAGTCAATTATACAAACTTGCCGAATAACAAAGAGGAAATAAAATGTTAGAGGAAAAGAATACATACCGTCTGGATCTGATAAACATAATGCACGCGCCAATCACCATTGCAATCCAAAGCAAGCATCGGAGACGCGGAATGGCAAAATAAAGCAAGAGAATTTAATTTGCAATTCACAAGCTAGAAATTGATAGAAATGAAGAAACCTGAATCATTCATTCGACTTGCGGTAAGATGATTTGAATTGCAAATTATAAAGACTGTCCTTATTCTCTCGCAATTAATTCGCCTCAGAACAAGTGTAATTGAAGTTTTTAGATTCAGTATATAATTAGAAGTTTAAAATTCGATCCAAATGAGGGAGGAAATACGAACCGTTCATCCAGTTCTTCTCTGGCTGGAAATGGAATCCGGTGCGCTGCCGCTGGAGCATCGAATTGGACCATGGGAAGCCCCCGCCAGGCCCACGCACAGCTGACACCTTCTCTGACACGCCATCTGACGGCCCACGCGACATGGCCGGTTCAAGAATCGTTGGTTCAACTTGTCCATTCGATTTCAAAAGGGTTGGTTCTTGATCTGCCACGGTTTGGGGTGAAAGGTACAATGCAGCCCCCGAGATAGAGAGAATAAGGAGGAGGAAGGAAGCTGCGCCGGCAATGAGGAGGTGGCGCCGCCTGGAAGGGGAAGAGGGTGATGTCGTCAGAATCGGTGGCTGTGGTGGGGAGGGGCACGTAGGATGACTGAACGTCGCGCGGGTCCATTAAGGCCGTAAGGCACTCACACACTAACCGGGAGAGATGATAGTGACGCCGGGTAAGTGACCCTTTAGTACGCTTCGTTCCTGATTTGAAATTCAAGTGATTAATGCGTGATGCATCGGGTGCTGGTGGCCGTTGGAGAGGTAGAGTTTATATAGGGCTGGTTCGGGGATATTTTGTTGGTCCTCCGAAATATCATTATTTTTTAGTTATGTTTGTGTTATGGAAGACACGGCTATTCATAATTTTGTGTCGTGACATTACGCTATTTTAAGTATAAACTCCTTTTTTTTTTGTAAATATCAACAAAACTGCACAAGTAAAGATGAGATGGAGATAGGATTTGCAGTTATCTACTAAATATATTTTTGTGAAAAAAAATCATTTAAAATCACTTGAAACTACTTTTTCCAAAATTATGAATTTCTCATCAGTTCATAGCTCTTTCCAAACTAAAATAGAAACGCTCGTTAATTAGTTGATTTGCATGGTAAAACTATAACCAGTCATTTCTATTATTGATAATTTGATATACGTGCACTGATGCACAACAAAAAATTTGGTCGTTGAAAGACAATGGTATAATTTTTTATAAGAAAAGAGGAAATGTACTTTTATGAAGAAAAAAAATGACACGGATTTAATTGAGAAAAAAATACTAAAGTGTGTGTCGAAGTTCTATTGGATGCGATCTATGTTACTAGGATACTCTAATATGGGCTCCGTACCCGTATCGGATACATAACAGATACCGATAAGCACCCGATACGGCACTGATACGTATCGGATATGCCAATTGGCGTATTGGCTTACGTGGCGTATCCTTAATCCTTTGATACGGTCTCTGATACGGATTGACTCGCTGGGATACGCCTCTGACACGTCTAGATACGTGTAGGAGAATCGAACCCGGAACTGTGGCATCGTACACATACCGCATTGCCACTGCGCCACTTCGCGTTTGTTGTTAAAAGACAATATCTATAATATATAATGTTCAGTGAGGAGGGATCGGATGACACCTCTTTTGGTGACATCGAATACACCATGCATTTCAAAGTTTTCAAGTCTAACAGTCGATCCAAAACCGTTCAATATGATGGATATATTAAAATGTGCTTGCATATCAAATTTTACATTTTTTTGAATTTTTTTACTATTTAGTAAGTATTTTACAAAATCGTTGTTTTCAGACATTGAATTTTTGTACCCATCTTAATAAATAGTAAAAAAATTCAAAAAAATGTAAATTTGATCTGCAGCACACTTTATTTAGATAATCATGTTGAACGGTTGGATCGACGATTTGGACTTTGAAAATGCATGGTGTTATCCGATGTCACCAAAAAAGAGGTGTCATTCGATCCCTCCTCATGTTCAATTAGCTATAGTTTTTATTTTAATATTTAATTTATATAATACGAATGAATAATATAATTAAATAATAAAAAAAATATATAAAATAGACATATCGTATTCTTGATTTTTGACAATTGCCGTATCGCGATATCCGTATCGTGTCCGATACGATACTCGTACCCGTATCCATGCAACATAGGATGCGATACTACAAAAGAAAAATTGAATAGTTTAATAAATTTATTGAAAATGTACGGGTAATGGTTTCGTAATATTTATAGTTTCTGAAATAATGATTTCTAATTTTTTTGGTTCCCTTTACATATTTTTACGTAATCGAACATAATTAAAGACGAACAAAATTAAAGATGAATACCATGTTTTATTAAAGTTTTTCCGATAGTAACATTGACAGCAACAATTATTTATGATCAATGTTACGTCACATACTTCTTTCTAATCATAATTAGATATTTCACGTTTTTTCTAAATAATCGAATAGTATTATTTTATGCATATTTGAATTAGAGAATTTGTCAGCAGATTATTAGTAGTAATAATATTATTAATTTTGTTTTGTTGTTATTTTTATGAAAAATATATTGAGTTCACTCTTTTAGTGTTCATGTTGAATGCTGACATTTTTATTAATATCCAAAGTTTAATACAAATTATTAATTATGTCCAGATTTTCAAACTTTCGCTAAAAATACCCAAGCCGGCCAGAAAATGGCCGGTTTACTCCCCCTCTAAACCGGCCATTTTCTGGCCGGTTTACTCTTTTTTTAAAAAAAAAAAACCCGCAAAAACTCCATAAAAGGGCACCCCCTCCCTTTGGATGAAGGCACACAGCCTGAGGATCTGCGCAATACTATTAAGGTAAATTTTTTTTTATTATTATTTTTAATTTTATAGAATAATTAATTATATTATTAAAAATTTAAATTTAATTAAAAAAAACCCAAAACCCAAAACCCTATACCCAAAACCCTAAACCCAAAACCGTAAACCGTAAACCCAAAAACCAAACCCCTAAACCATAAACCCAAAACCCAAAACCCAAAACCCTACCCAAAACCCTAAACCAAAACCGAAAACCGAAAACGAAACCCTAAACCGAAACCGAAAACCAAAACCCAATAACCAATACCCTAAACCCTAAACCCTATACCCTAAACCCTAAACCCAAAACCCAAAACCCAAAACCCAAACCCAATACCCAATACCCTAAACCCAAACCCAAAACCCAAAATCCTAAACTGGCAAGAGGTATCCAATTAACTTCTATTCCGTGCGCTCATGTCTTAGCTGTTTGCCGTGACCGAAACTGGCAAGATGACGACTTTGTTGCAGACTGGTAAAAACACCCTATCTGTGAGTACTTGAAACCTTGTTCATTCCAATTGGCAATATGGGAGACTGGCCTCTAATGTTGGAGACAGAATCCTTCCGAGTAGTGGTTGGATTAGGAAGGGGAGGCAAAAACACACCCGTCGTGTAATGACGATGGATGAAATGGAAGGTAGACGAAGGGGGCATTAGGCTCGCCGTTCCACTTCCGATAGGCAACGAAGAGGTATGTAACATTCATCAAAATTATTTTTCTTTTCAATTTATATCAACTTACTAAGTAACACATGCAAATGTAGAGGCAAGAAACGCAGCAAATGCGGCAGAAAATGAGCGAGTAATGGCGTCGGGAAGTGGGTCCGGAGGGTTACCGGCGTAGCACATCTACAAGCCTGTTTAGATGCAACTGCTATGTATGCCGAGCAATGTGAGAGGCGGTTGACATAGGAGGAGAGGCGGTGGGGTGCAAGGGGAGCCATCTGTGATCCAACCGAGGAGGTCCACTACTAGACGCACAACAAGGGCATCTACAAGCCAAGCAAGGCATCTACAAGCCAAGCAGGGCCATCTGGAACCAAGCCGGGCCATCTACTGAGCAAACCAGAGCCATCTTGCTAGGCCATCTCGTAGGTCATCTTTCGCAAGTGGTTTACTTCGGGGATTAAATTTTATGACGTGATAGTAATAGGTGATTTATATGCATGTTGTAAAAATTGTGTGGACTCTATTTGCAATTTGTGTGTACTTTATTATTTTGTACGGAACTACAAGAAGTAATGAAATTAATTAGTCCTCAAATAAATTACAACCTACTTCATCTAACTACAATAAACTAATTTTTAGAACCAAACTCGAGATGGTGCCCTTTTATAGAGTTTTTGCGGGTTTTTTTTTTAAAAAAAAGAGTAAACCGGCCAAAAATGGCCGGTTTAGGTGGGGAGTAAACCGGCCATTCTCTGGCGATTTACTCCCACCTAAGGCCATTTTGGCCGGTTTATCTTTTTTTTTAAAAAAAAAACCCGCAAAAACTCTATAAAAGGGCACCATCTCGAGTTTGGTTCTAAAAATAGTATTTTATGTAGTTAGATGAAGTAGGTTGTAATTTATTTGAGGACTAATTAATTCATTACTTCTTGTAGTTCCGTACAAAATAATAAAGTACACAAATTGCAAATAGAGTCCACACAATTTTACAACATGCATATAAATCACCTATTACTATCACGTCTAAAATTTAATCCCCGAAGTAAACCACTTGCGAAAGATGACCTACGAGATGCCTAGCAGATGGCTCTGGTTTGCTCAGTAGATGGCCCGGCTTGGGTTCCAGATGGCCCTGCTTGGCTTGTAGATGGCCTTGCTTGGCTTGTAGATGCCCTTGTTGTGCGTCTAGTAGTGGACCTCCTCGGTTGGATCACAGATGGCTCCCCTTGCACCCCAACCGCCTCCCTCCTATGTCAACCGCCTCTCACATTGCTTCGGCATACATAGCAGTTGCATCTAAACGGCTTGTAGATGTGCTACGCCGTGACCCTCCGGACCCACTTCCCGACACCATTACTCGCTCATTTTCTGCCGCATTTGCTGCGTTTCTTGCCTCTGCATTTGCTTGTGTTACTTAGTAAGTTGATATAAATTGAAAAGAAAAATAATTTTGGATGAATGTTACATACCTCTTCGTTGCCTATCGGAAGTGGAACGGCGAGCCTAATGCCCCCTTCGTCTACCTTCCATTTCATCCATCGTCATTACACGACGGGTGTGTTTTCGCCTCCCCTTCCTAATCCAACCACTACTCGGAAGGATTCTGTCTCCAACATTAGGAGGCCAGTCTCCCATATTGCCAATTGGAATGAACACGTGGTTTCAAGTACTCACAAGATAGGGTGTTTTATACCAGTCTGCAACAAAGTCGTCATCTTGCCAGTTTCAGTCACGGCAAAAAGCTAAGACATGAGTGCACGGAATAGAAGTTAATTGGATACCTCTTGCCAGTTTAGGGTTTAGGGTTTTGGGTTTTGGGTTTAGGGTATTGGGTATTGGGTTTTGGGTTTTGGGTTTTGGGTTTAGGGTATAGGGTTTAGGGTTTAGGGTATTGGTTATTGGGTTTTCGGTTTTCGGTTTTCGGTTTAGGGTTTTCGGTTTTCGGTTTTTGGTTTTCGGTTTTGGGTTTTGGGTTTTGGGTGTAGGGTTTTGGGTTTTGGGTTTATGGTTTAGGGGTTTGGTTTTTGGGTTTACGGTTTACGGTTTTGGGTTTTGGGTTTGGGGTATAGGGTTTTGGGTTTTGGGTTTTTTTAATTAAATTTAAATTTTTTAATAATATAATTAATTATTCTATAAAATTAAAAATAATAATAAAAAAAATTTACCTTAACAGTATTGCGCAGATCCTCGGGCTGTGTGCCTTCATCCAAAGGGAGGGGGTGCCCTTTTATGGAGTTTTTGCGGGTTTTTAAAAAAAAAAAAAAAAGAGTAAACGGGCCAGAAAATAGCCGGTTTAGAGGAGGAGTAAACCGGCCATTTTCTGGCCGGCTTGGGTATTTTTAGCGAAAGTTTGAAAATCTGGACATAATTAATAATTTGTATTAAACTTTGGATATTAATAAAAATGTCAGCATTCAACATGAACACTAAAAGAGTGAACCCAATATATTTTTCATAAAAATAATAACAACAAAAACAATAATATAATATATTATTATTACTACTAATAATCTGCTGACAAATTCTCTAATTCAAATATGCATAAAATAATACTATTCGATTATTTAGAAAAAACGTGAAATATCTAATTATGATTAGAAAGAAGTATGTGACGTAACATTGATCATAAATAATTGTTGCTGTCAATGTTACTATCGGAAAAACTTTAATAAAACATGTATTCATCTTTAATTTTGTTCGTCTTTAATTATGTTCGATTACGTAAAAAATATGTAAAGGGAACCAAAAAAATTAGAAATCATTATTTCAGAAACTATAAATATTACGAAACCATTACCCGTACACTCTTTTTTCAATAAATTTATTAAACTATTCAATTTTTCTTTTGTAGTATCGCATCCTATGTTGCATGGATACGGGTACGAGTATCGTATCGGACACGATACGGATATCGCGATACGGCAATTGTCAAAAATCAAGAATACGATACGTCTATTTTATATATATTTTTTTATTATTTAATTATATTATTCATTCATATTATATAAATTAAATATTAAAATAAAAACTATAGCTAATTGAATGACACCTCTTTTTTGGTGACATCAGATAACACCATTCATTTTCAAAGTCCAAATCGTCGATCCAACCGTTCAACATGATTATCTAAATAAAGTGTGCTTGCAGATCAAATTTTACATTTTTTTGAATTTTTTTACTATTTATTAAGATGGGTACAAAAATTCAATGGTCTGAAAACAACGATTTTGTAAAATACTTAATAAATAGTAAAAAAAATTCAAAAAAATGTAAAATTTGATATGCAAGCACATTTTAATATATCCATCATATTGAACGGTTTGGATCGACTGTTTAGACTTTGAAAACTTTGAAAATGCATGGTGTTATTCGATGTCACCAAAAAGAGGTGTCATCCGATCCCTCCTCACTGAACATTATATATTATAGTTATTGTCTTTTAACAACAAACGCGAAGTGGCGCAGTGGTAATGCGGTATGTGTACGATGCCACAGTTCCTGGGTTCGATTCTCCTACACGTATCTAGACGTGTCAGAGGCGTATCCCAGCGAGTCAATCCGTATCAGAGACCGTATCAAAGGATTAAGGATACGCCACGTAAGCCGATATGCCAGTTGGCGTATCCGATACGTATCGGTGCCGTATCGGGTGTGTATCGGTATCTGTTATGTATCCGATACGGGTACGGAGCCCATATTAGAGTATCCTAGTAACATAGATCGCATCCAATAGAACTTCGACACACACTTTAGTATTTTTTTCTCAATTAAATCCCGTGTCATTTTTTTTCTTCATAAAAGTACATTTCCTCTTTTCTTATAAAAAATTATACCATTGTCTTCAACGACCAAATTTTTTGTTTGTGCATCAGTGCACGTATATCAAATTATCAATAACAGAAATGACTGGTTATAGTTTTACCATGCAAATCAACTAATTAACGAGCGTTTCTATTTTAGTTTGGAAAGAGCTATAAACTGATGAGAAATTCATAATTTTGGAAAAAGTAGTTTCAAGTGATTTTAAATGATTTTTTTCACAAAAATATATTTTAGTAGATAACTGCAAATCCTATCTCCATCTCATCTTTAGTTGTGCAGTTTTGTTGATATTTACAAAAAAAAAAGGAGTTTATACTTAAAATAGCGTAATGTCACGACACAAAAATTATGAATAGCCGTGTCTTCCATAACACAAACATAACTAAAAAATAATGATATTTCGGAGGACCAGCAAAAATATCCCCGAACCAGCCCTATATAAACTCTCCCTCTCCAACGGCCACCAGCACCCGATGCATCACGCATTAATCACTTGAATTTTAAATCAGGAACGAAGCGTACTAAAGGGTCACTTACCCGGCGTCACTATCATCTCTCCCGGTTAGTGTGTGAGTGCCTTACGGCCTTAATGGACCCGCGCGACGTTCAGTCATCCTACGTGCCCCTCCCCACCACAGCCACCGATTCTGACGACATCACCTCTTCCCCTTCCAGGCGGCGCCACCTCCTCATTGCCGGCGCAGCTTCCTTCCTCCTCCTTATTCTCTCTATCTCGGGGGCTGCATTGTACCTTTCACCCAAACCGTGGCAGATCAAGAACCAACCCTTTTGAAATCGAATGGACAAGTTGAACCAACGATTCTTGAACCGGCCATGTCGCGTGGGCCGTCAGATGGCGTGTCAGAGAAGGTGTCAGCTGTGCGTGGGCCTGGCGGGGGCTTCCCATGGTCCAATTCGATGCTCCAGCGGCAGCGCACCGGATTCCATTTCCAGCCAGAGAAGAACTGGATGAACGGTTCGTATTTCCTCCTCATTTGGATCGAATTTTAAACTTCTAATTATATACTGAATCTAAAAACTTCAATTACACTTGTTCTGAGGCGAATTAATTGCGAGAGAATAAGGACATTCTTTATAATTTGCAATTCAAATCATCTTACCGCAAGTCGAATGAATGATTCAGGTTTCTTCATTTCTATCAATTTCTAGCTTGTGAATTGCAAATTAAATTCTCTTGCTTTATTTTGCCATTCCGCGTCTCCGATGCTTGCTTTGGATTGCAATGGTGATTGGCGCGTGCATTATGTTTATCAGATCCAGACGGTATGTATTCTTTTCCTCTAACATTTTATTTCCTCTTTTGTTATTCGGCAAGTTTGTATAATTGACTTACATGACCACCTTGTATAATTGACTTCTTGAATTGGCTAATTTAGTTGCATTATCGATATATCTTAATCTTTCATTTTTCTTTTATAAAATATTTTCCCCATATATTAGACGTGCTCTTCCAAATTAAATTTGGACAAGTACCTCCATTCTTTCTGGAAAAAAAATTTCATCAAAAAATGTATCACATTTGTCTGTCAGTGGTCACTTCTTATCAAAGGCACCAACTGTCACCTAAAGAAAAGAGGCCACTATATATTAGTCAAGGCATAATATAGGTTGTTAGTTGCAATATTTGTATTCCAAGGCTAAAACTAGAATACAATTGTTTCCAATTTGTTAATTAATACATTAAACAATCGATGCTATGTCATTCCAACCGTCTTTCCGAATCTCCTTAAATAAAGGCTTCAAAAATTATAAATGTTGGAAGGTAAAGCACCAACTATTGTTAAGCTAAAGAAACCCAAACAAGACAAATTAACGGAGAAGGATTGAAAAAGCATCATTCATGAGATGAGTGGAATAAAAAAAAATAAACAAATCATTGTTGTTTTATGTCAGTATATAGGTCGAGCCACGTGGGTCGTGGCAGCTTGTCTAGCCCATATGCTTCCATTTTCATACACACAGCACCGTTAATTTTTTTAATACACACAGCACCGTAAACTTGTCTATAGCCCATATGCTTTCATTTTCATACACACAGCACCGTTAATTTTTTTAATACACGCAGCACCGTAAACTTGTCTAGACCATATGCTTTCATTTTCATACACACAGCACCGTAAACTTGCCTACCAGTTGGATCTATACCATATGGGTCCCCTTGGATCTATGTATTGCACTTTTACTCCCACGGGAATCCCTTTGCATCGGGCCTAAGGGCATGAATCAATCAAAAAAAGAATCCCTTTGCATCGGGCCCACTTAATGGAATGTTGTATACGTAGCCCGGAGAAAAACACTCATTTAACCCTGTAAACATGGAAATTTATCATAATACACAACACATGAATACAGTTCTCACTTCTCAATTAGTTTCTTCAAAAAGTATATGTAAAAAATAAACAAATCAGTGTTGTTTTATGTCAGTATATAGGTCGAGCCACGTGGGTCGTGGCAGCTTGTCTAGCCCATATGCTTTCATTTTCATACACACAGCACCGTTAATTACTGAGTAAACTTGCCTGCCAGTTGGATTTATACCATATGGGTCCCCTTGGATCTATGTATTGCACTTCTCATCCCACGCGAATCCCTTTGCATCTGGCCTAAGGGCATAAATCAATCAAAAAAAGAGTCCCTTTGCATCGGGCCCACTTAATGGAATGTTGTATACGTAGCCCGGAGAAAAACACTCATTTAACCCTGTAAACATGGAAATTTATCATAATACACAACACATGAATACAGTTCTCACTTCTCAATTAGTTTCTTCAAAAATATATGTAAATGTACATCCTGCCAAAAAAAAAGGTTCTGCTTCTGCGGGTGCCTCTAAGAAATTTACTTACATTCAGTTCTCTAAAAAGTATTTTTAAAAAATTTATTTCCACAAGATTGGCATTTTTGGAAGAAAATGGGAAAAAAAAATACATTTTATGGTTATGCTTAATAACTATTTGCTATCCGGAAGTTAGGTCAAAAATCCAGTGTAAGAGGAAGTGTACACCACACATTGGGTCCCATCCATCATTTCCTTGCTGTCCTACGTGAGAGGCTTTCTATCTACAGCTAAAAACTGGGAAATAAATAAATTAGATTTTTTAATCAAACTCAAACTTCAAATATTTCTCTTTAAATTTTTGAAGTTCGAAATTTCATACTCGTTCTGGAACTGTGTCCGAACTTCTCCAAATTTTGGAACTGCACAAGTGATGTGTTAAACATATATATGTTATATTACAACAACCAAAGCAACTACTTTTGAACATTTCTGTATTTTTTTCACATAAAGTTATTGTATATTATGCTGACTCGGTAAGCCTGTTAAATTGGTGATATGTCATTTGTCCCTTTCCAGGAATTGGTGTTTTTTATATATTCAACAGTTCGCTATGTAACATTCACATTGACCAAAAAAATAAAAAAATAAAATAAAAAAGAACAAAGAAAAATGCTAATAGGGATGAACACAAAAAAAAATTTGTCTGCAGGTCCGGTATATTACAAGGGTTGGTACCACCTCTTCTACCAGTACAATCCCGATGCAGCATATTGGGGCAACATCACATGGGGTCATGCCGTATCACAAGACATGGTGCACTGGTATCACCTCCCCTTGGCAATGGAACCAGATCACTGGTACGATTCCAAAGGTGTATGGACTGGATCTGCCACAGTCAGTCCCAGCGGCCAGGTTTACATGCTATATACTGGTGGAACCAATGCTTCGGTTCAGGTGCAGAACCTAGCAGTGCCGTCTGACCCTTCTGACCCATTGCTTCTTCATTGGACCAAGTATGAAGGCAATCCGGTCTTGACACCCCCAAGCAGTTTGTTGCCCTCAGACTTCCGTGATCCCACCACTGCCTGGTATGATCATTAATTAGTCAATTAATTTCTTTTTTTTTTCTGAGAAACTTGACAGAGGCTGTTAGTCAATTAATTTCATATGTAATTTTTTTAACATAGAAATACTTCATGATTGTTTTACTTCAAATAATCATAATTATTTGAGCTCATCAGTCATTACAGATTAAGCAATAGCTGTATTAAATTAAAATATTTTATGTGACCTATTTAAATATATTTTCTTAGTTAAACCTAAGTACTTCTAACTAGTAACACAGATATCTAATATTATATTGACGGTTTGTATTAATTGAATGATATCATGCAATTTAACACTTTAATCTGATATAGGTTTGATAACTCAGATGGCACATGGAGAGTTGCCATTGGCTCGAAAGATGATAATAACCATTCTGGTATAGCACTGGTTTACAAACAAAAGATTTCATTTCGTACGAGCTGGTCCCAGGACTCCTTCACAAGGTTGCCAAAGTTGGGATGTGGGAGTGTGTTGACTTCTATGCTGTCGCGGCATCTGGCACTTCAGCCAACCAGGCAATAGATACAACTGTGCTTGCAGCCATGGGGAACAGTCAGGATGATATACGACATGTGCTTAAGGCCAGCATGGATGATGATAGACATGATTACTATGCTATTGGAAGGTAAATATATAGCGAATAAATTAAATGCATAACAGAAAAAGGGGATATATTCGTGCTTAACAGGTGCAAGTAGCTACAATTATTAGTTCTTATTTTAGCGACTTCATGATCTTGTTCACAAATTTAAATAACATTTAAACCTCTGAGAAAACAGATCTAGTCCTTTAAACATTGTAAAATCACCGAACAAATTTTCTATCAATTTGTCAAGAAATAAATGGTCTGCATTTTTCCTCAAATAATGGAACAGTTTAACAAGGTAAACTTGGTAAATCATGATATCTTATGTTTCATGACGACATAATACTATCATTTTGAAAACTAAGCTCAGAATCTCCCCTCCGGTACTATGTTAAGCAACATTTTAAATAAGATTTATGTCAAAAGAGAAAAAGAAAAAGAAAAAACTGATTTTGTTATGTACTTGTGATAGCTTGATCCCATAAACAACAAATGGAAGCCTGACAATGCTGACATCGATGTTGGAATTGGGTTGAGATATGATTGGGGGCTCATCTATGCATCAAAGACATTCTTTGACCCAGTGAAGCAAAGGCGCATTCTCTGGGGGTATGTTGGGGAGACAGATAGTGAGAAGTCTGACATCAGAAAAGGCTGGGGAGGATTGATGGTAATGGCAATTTATCACCTTTTGTTGTATTTTTTTTTTCTGTGAATAATACTGGTACATGATGTTTTAAATATGTCAATGAAAACTAAGAGGTGCCCATTGGTACTTCTGAATCTCTTATTTGCCCTTTGCACATGTTTGCACTTGGGCCAAAAAAATTGATAGTTACGCCGGGAGCTTAATTTTCGGTTGTATCTAATAATGTTTGGAAGTTAGTGGTGTATTATTGAACCCGGGCATACCATCTTAGTTACAATTTAAGTTGTTGCAGTACAATAATTGTGATCTCTGAGTGACCTTTTTTTGTTCTTTTAGTGACATGTGTTATCTCCATGTGCTGCTTGTTCAAATATTCTGGCAGTTTAGCTATGGGTTGTGCATTTTTTTATTAACAACTTGTTGCTCCATGACAAATTATTGTTTTTTGTTCTTGAAAGTACCTGTTTTGAACAACTTCCAAAAACAACTGTTATTGTAAATCTGTTTCCCCTTGTGTATCTTTAGTGGCAAAGATAGTATGGTCTAATATGCAACTTTCAAAATGCAGGCAATTCCACGAACAGTGTTGTTTGATGTTAAGACTAGAAGCCATCTTCTCCAGTGGCCTGTCGAGGAGGTGGAGCAGTTGAGGACGAACAGAACAACCTACACAAACATCACCATAGATGCTGCTTCATACTTTCGCCTCAGTGCCTCCAGGGCTGCACAAGGTACGCACCACATACAATCTTTGTGTTTCACTTTTCTCTCTTTCTGCAAGAGAATAGAACATATTTACTAGGCCAAACCTGGCCCTTATAACTTAATGTGATACAGTTTAACCAAATCCATGAAAACAGTTTTAAAAGTATGAGGAATTAGATCTGTTGATGTTATTGGTACCAGTACTAGTGCTTATCAGTAAGTGCAAAATGCGCACCAACCTTGAGGGTTTACAGATTCTGATACTACGATTGTTGAGAATTGTAAATACTACATCGGTCCATTTATTAATACACAAAATAATCACTGAAACAATTGCATATCTGTTCAGCTGGACATAGTAGCTGAGTTTGAGATAAAGAACACAACACTAGAGAAGGCAATGGAGGCCGATGAAGAATATAGCTGCAGTACAAGTCACGGAGCGAGCTGCTGGAAGGGGCCTACTTGGTCGTTCGGTTTTCTTGTCTTAGCTGATAAAAGTTTAATGAGCAGACAGCTGTGTATTTTTACATCTCAAGAAATTCAGATGGAAGTCTCAAGACACATTTTTGTCAGGATGAAACGAGGTACTTTTCCCCGATTGTTTCAAAACCACCACATCAAGAAAAATTACCTCATGTTTTTTAGAAAGGCAAATCAAGAAATGTTTGCTTATGTATCTACAAATAAAATTCTTATGAAATCATTGATGCGATTCTAATGATTTCAACACCGGGTTGAAAGCTCTCTGGACTTTACTGTGTTTTCCTAGTACCAGGCAGGTATTGTGTCTGCTGGTGATAAATGCCCACAATGAACTCTGCACAAAACGTCTCCAAAATTCCTGCAGTTTTAAATTATTATGAAGAACTTTGGATAAAATATTTACCATTGTAAATTTTTTTGTTAAAATGTAGGTCATCCAAGGCGACTGATATTATCAAGAGAATAGTTGGCAATATTGTACCAGTGCTTAGTGGTGAAACTCTGACAGTGAGG
>JAJGRW010004478.1:0-61540 GCA_025461045.1 Carex parvula | reverse complement strand
GTAAAACTATCTTTTCAAGGAGTTCAATGAGTTCATGAGGGAGATCGCGCTGTCATGAAGGCCTTGACAGCGGCAGAGACCGCTCAGGGCTCTTGCTCTCTGGTAAGGCGGTTGAGACGACCTGGTCGATGAGCTGGCGCCTGTACTCATTTTCAGTTGGAGCACCTTGTCCCACAGATCACCATCCATTCTCCCACCACATATCTGTCAAACAAGTACAAACATTTACTATCTATCTTCCATATATTTTGATGTAGTTGAGGAATAGTGCATTACATGGAATTGGCCCACATCTCATAAAGTTGACTAAATGATACTTTGAATAACAATCGAATACCTTCAGGTGCGAGACAACTCTATTTTAAACACTCAAGATAAAGTCCATGTTTAAGATGCTAAAAAAGAGTTAGAACTCATTTGAAGTTTGAAATAATATCGATTAACAATCATAAATGCATTTACCAACCTTAATAGCGTGTCATAGTAAGTGCTTAATAGTTTGTAGCTAGCTCAACCAATTACAGTATGATGTGATGTCCTTTGTGCCTCATATAACAGGACTTTTCTAGTAAGTTCCAGAAAATTAAAAACCCTAATCCCATATTTTAATTTCAATTCCATCCACAACTTAAAACTGACACACACATCACATTAGCATAGGCCATGTATATATCACCTTAAACGTGTCAACAAAAAAGATTCAATGTTATTTGAGAGATGAAAAAGAAGGGCAACACACCGTGCTTGGAGCTTGAACAGGGAGTATTCTTATTGGTAACATTAATAAGCTCATCGTCACACTGGCCTCGCCGGTACGCAACAACGGCAAGAGTAGGATCGCGCTTCTCGCAGTATTTACCAACAACACGTGAATCATAGTATGGGTTGGTTGTGAGGAAGTGCTCAGGGTTGTTATTGCTGTCTATGATGATCTTCCCGAGGGCATTGTGCACATGCACATCCTGGCTACCCTCACACCACTGCTCGAGGAATTGCGTCAACAGTCTCAGCCGATTCTTCAATAACAAAAACAAGTACATAGCACGTGATTATTGGAGGCTTTGGAACAAGAAAGGTATAACTTAGCTTTCTCTATGCTTTTCTTTTTTGCCAGTGTTTCATACGAAGACTTGTGTTTTTATGTGCAATGGAATTCAGGCTTTGGCTTACATTGTTTTTGGATTTTTCCTTACGGACACAAGACCTTAAATTCAATCCAATGGGGTACCCTACCGTGTAGAAGGAGATCTGCATCATCCTTTTTAACCTAGCACAATTTAAAAAAAAAAAAAAAAAGGAGGTGCATATAGTGTTACAAACCTCTTTTCACATTCATCCACGGGCGCCACAGGAAGGAGAGAGCGAACAGAGAGTATGAGTCCCTTGATGAAGTCCTCAGGGCCTCATCATCTAACAGTTGACCAACACACTAAAGGAGCATTTCCTGGGTTAACCTATGAATAAATATACACAAAATATTATCCACAAGAATAAACTGGAACATGGACATGAACTAATCATATATCTAACTGCAGAGGGAAAATAAAGAACTGTTTTGCTTTCTAATAATTCAATGTCTCTCTTCTCAGGTTACTTACTGTTAACCTATTTCAATCTCTTTTCGGATAAACAAGCAGATAATAATATCCACTTTCTATCCAAAATGCTTTCTTTTATATTTTAGCATAGATAAGCTTTAACCAATAATGTCAGTTATTAAAAGGAACAAGAGGGAAAGTGTACCTTTTGTACGTATCCCTCGATACCGAAGCATGTTGTTTGAGTAAAGATAGTGAGTCAAGTCGGGAACAAAGCCAAAACGATCACAGACATTATAAGGGGCGTGCATCTGGCAGTTTGGCCTCCATCAAGAATTCTTCGTTTCTCTGGGTCATAGAAGTTGGACTCTCTTGTGACCCGTTCCACCTCTTTGATCTGACCTGTTCTGGCTGCTGCCTCTGTATTTGAAATGAATATCGGGATCCTCACTGTTACAGTAAGAACAAGTTGCCTTAAGCCTTCTTTTAATTCACATATCCCATAATCAAGCTAATAAATTATTCCCTTGCTTAGGAATATTAATTATACAATTTGACTTGTAGAAAAATACTATTCCATTATTGTCACAAATTCAACTGATTACTAAACAGTAAACAGATTAAATAGCACAAGAAAGATACCTTGAGCTCAGATAAGAACCAAGGAAGAAGTAAAGGCCTTCATATGACTTGAACTGCTCAAAGAGTTTCATACATGCTTCCACTCCCAATTGCTCAGAGTATTCTTTTGCAACCTAAAAGGAATATTTTCAGCATGATTAATTCCCTAAATAAAACAGTAATGTACCTGAATAACAAGATAAGCAATCAGTTTTTTTTTTCTCACCTGAACAATTATTTGAAGGTTCCTCTTAGATTGACGAGTAGAAGGTCCTTCATGCACTCCAAAGCCCATTCCTTTGAAAGCGTACCAAAGAACTCTACTAATGCCTGAAACAAGTGTTGCAAAAATTTTAAGCACATATAACTTAACACGACATTAAATAAGTAAATTAAGGCACAAAGCTCAAGAGTGTTTACCTGAGGCTCAATCGCATGAGTATTGACAATGACACGCTTGATGTCGGGCAACTCAGCGTAATGCTGCACAACAAAAATTCACTTGTTCAAAAACAGCACAAAAGCTTCTGGAAGGAGGAGACTTAACACGAGTCTGAAAAAATAAAAATAAAAACCTGAAGGGCCCTCATGAAGAGACCAGCTTTTTCACAAGCTGAGCAATTCTGGGACGGTCATAATGACTAAACATGCCATTTGCTAAGATTGCATCAGCAACATTTGGAAGTTACCAGGTTTATCTCCAAAACCTACAAAACAACCCAATGAATATTATTTTCAGAATATAACATAACATTTGGATAATTACCAGAATGATTTAAGCACAGCAAAACACAAAAATATAAAATACTAAAAATAGTAAAGAGACAAAAAAAAAAGATAACCTTAGTCTGAAGAAAAGCATGCTCGGGCAGGTTTGGCTTCAACACGTCTAGTAAAAAATGCAGTTGCCTCTCTGATCAAATTTCTCTGGGAGGTGATCAAGGAAAAAACAATTAGAATGTTAAGCACTAACCAAAATATAATTCTGATGTGGATTATTAATCACAGTATGAAGAATGAATTTTGTACCTGAAGAAAGAGGTCAGTGATTGTATTGTAATCTACAGGACAGCCCCCCTCCATTTGTGACATCATGAGTGCAAAATTCACTGCTCCCTGTTTTATGTTTGGAATAAATATTAATAACTAGAAACTACATTGTTATAGCCATCATAAATGTAAGTACATTAAATATATACCTGTGGATCTGCCCTCAAGATTGTCTGAAGGAGAAAAAGATAATCTGGAGTGTATCCAACCTATTACACCAAGATGAAATGTAAGCTCTTTCATAAAAGCATTAAGCAATCTTGAGTATATAAGAACAACTCCTCAAACAAACCTGCTTCGAGTATATAAGAATTTTGTCGAACTCTCTCCTTTCAGCAAAGGCAGCAACAACTTTTGGGGTAGCCCTTGCCTTTATATAGATCTTCAATGCCATGTCATTATCCACAGTCTAAAGCAAAAACAAGAAATACATAAAACACTTGAAACATTTCACTCGTAGTATTTTTTTTTTTGCTAAGAATATATGCATACCTTGACAAGATCTCCAAGCTCTTCACTACATTCCAACTTATCCTCAGCCAACCAATTTTCCAATAGGTTTTTTTTGTTTTGATTAACAACTAGGCGAGATAGTTCGAGTGATTCAAAAGCATTTAGTTTCCCTTTGGTTAACAGTGTGCCAAAATATTGAAGCAGTGGAGGTGTCTGACCAGATTGCACAGGAACACTCTGCATTAAGCATAAAGAAATTAAGCAGTTTGCCAAATTATTGTTAGTAAAATGAAACTTTATTGGAAACCGTTACGAACAGATTACATGAAAACAATTTGGTATTACCTGAAACTTGGCAACTGTATCAGGAGTTCTAAGGAGGCCCTGTGGAGAATCGGCTGCCAGCTCAGCAGCTTCTTTGTACTTTGTCTGTGCAAATAGCTCCTGGAATCTTTGCAAAACCTGTTCACAACAAAAAGCGATTGAATTATCAAATAATTATAATAGTAACAATTATTGTAAGAATGCTAACAATAATAGTAATCGCCGCTATTACTATTAATATTTCTTTTATTACTACAATGTTATGTCTTTAATCCATTAAGCTCCTAACTTAAAATCAATAAAAGAACAAAACTACCACAAAAATAGAAGTACAAAAGGAGTTAAGATAGAAAATTATTAACACAAATCAACTTATATTACCAGATTCTCTGCACCAGGAAGGTTAGCTCTCCTTGCGAGATTCACAGCAAGCTCTAAGTTATTCAGCTGCGGTAAAAAATAAATAAATAAAATTATAGCAAGCATCACTTAAAAAAATGAACCATGCCTACAGGTTTTTAATCACAAAAAACAAATGCATCAACAGAAAAAGGCTAGCAAGCTGCATACCTGACCACTAACAAATGGCACAACAGTAGCATCATTGACATTTGCGAGGAGAACCTGGCCTTTTCTATTAATTGCATAGAAGCCCCCGCTTGCCGTGGCTTCTGTTGTGAGAAAAATTGGATCTGCACTTATTCTATTTCTATAAACAGCAGCAGCTGTCTCCAAGTCGTAAACAAAAAGTAAACCTAACTTCGTTATCACATAGATCAAGCCATACTTATGTGAAACCTGCATCCAAAAATAAAAATAAAAAAGACTTTGAATACATGTAATCAAGACGATTCCGTTCTTCTTTCATTTTAACTTATTTTTTAGTTTTCTTGCCTTAGAAGAGATGCATTAGTGCACTTATATGCAAGAAAGCCACTGAAACCAGAAGATATACAATGCGAGTGTGGAAATTGAACACATTTATGATAATTGGACATCAATTGGGACAAAGTAGTTCTGATATTATTGGTAAGGCCTTCTTGCAAAATCAATACACCTGATATTTGGCCTCACATATAAATAATGTTGAAACTAAGTTAAGAGTATACAGCCTGAGATACCCTCCAAATGGGAAATTACTATTGATTGGCTATATCATATAAGCACAGTGATTTGGAAAAGTCTTTTTTCTAATGAGTGCCGAATTGGTCAGGTCAGCACTGCCTAATAATTACTCTCTAGTTTTTACTCAGCTTATAGACACAATATCAAAATTTTGGAGATGTTTATGTTAAATTATTCCATGATAAGGGAATTAGGGAAGAAGTGCTACACCTGCATTGCTACAGGGAAGTCATCTTGGAAATCCGGTGGGAAGAAGAGATCAGCTTGCTTCTTTGCGAAACCAGGCTTTCCTGTCGATAGATAAATAAACAAATTATGAAATGGCTAGCAAAACAGAAGCTGATTATATATAGAAATGTATTAGAATTCATAAGCAAATATTACCAGGCTGGGCGCCAAGTTCAATTACATGCAACTTTGAGGTAATTTGACCTGCATTGGTAGTCTTTGAGGCAAAACAGATCAAAGTAGAAGGAGTGTCATTTCCAGGAACCTGAATTATAAAAAAAAAACAGTTGCACAGTCAGGAATCAGTACCAGATACAATGAAATATAATAAAGGGCACTTAAAAAAATAAGCTAACAGGAACTTATAGTTTATTAACCTTAAAAGTGCTGAAAGTGGCTGCATGTGCTTCAAGAGCTTGGCTTCGTTGCTGCTCGACAGAGAAGAGTTGCATGTTTCCTTTGACCAGTTGTGGCCTCTATAATTGATAAAAGAACAATCAATAACCCAATTCTAAAAAGTCTAAATTAGGTCTGTTTGAGTTTTATCATGTGCACATGAGAACTTCAATGGCGGAACAATCAGAGGCCAATATTACAGGTGAAATCCTAATAATAACACTTAACTCTTACATGGGATAAGAGTTAGACCTTCATCCCTATACTTTATCTCACTAGCAAACATGGTCATAGGTGACTTAACAAATAAAAGATAAAGGAAGAAGAACACTTACCTCAGGAGCACCAGGTGCAATTCCAATAAGAACAAGCCATTTCTCAGTAGGGTCGCACCGGTAATTAATTATCTGGTTGTTTGCCAAATTAGCAGTCCTATCAAACACTTTTACTGGTGCTGATTCACCTATATTAAAATATACATCATAAGCATCAGTCACATTTTATTCTTCAATCACTCTCCAAAATAATGCCTCAGATTCCAATTACATATGTTATAAGCAAGCTTTACATGACTATCTTTTAACCACATATTTCATAATTTGATCACACAACCAATTCTCAACTAGTTTCTACGATAACTCAAAAGGAAACTAACCTTCTATTGACCAGTGGTACACAGATGCTTGTGTAACAAGACCCAACATTTTCGGGGTGATCCACTTCCAAAATACGACCTATGCAAGAAAGAAATTACAAGATAAAAAAGACATTTACAAGGATCAGGTCTAATTGAAACCTCAATTTGGAGATAATATGATAAAAAGAAAGAACATAGAATAAATTATATAACCTGCTCAGGCATTTGATGAGACTTAATTTTGGTCTTTGCTTCGATATTAAATATTTGCAGGTGATCCTGAGTCGTCCCCGGTATTAGAGCTGAATATTTCAAGCATTGTCAAAGTTAATTTAAATTCTTTTTATAAGATAAAATATCTGATAAGTGGCATCATTTAATAAAAAGAGAATATTTATGATTCTGATAATATGGTACTGATACTAATGGGAGTAACTCTCTGACAAAAGTGTTACAACTAGAACTAGTGGTTTTAGATAACCATTAAAGAGACACTTTAGCTGGTAGTTGTGCCACTCTGACGAGTTTGGAAAAGGGGGTTTTAACTTAACCAGAAAGCCAACTATGTAGTCATACCAGTCTAACAAGCACAGTGTAATAATTCAGATGGTCCTGCATAACTATATGGCCGTGTTGCACAGCTATGGGTAAAAGTATCATATCGGATACAATACAGATTATGGTGATATGGCATTTTTCAAAATCTACAGATACGGTTAGTCACACAAACACACACCCACACACATATATATAATTGACATGTAATACATAATATTATTTAAAAATATAAAAAATAAAGTCCTAATATTCAATAAATAAGACTACAATATACAAACTTAAAAATATATATATATGTATATATTATTCTTTGAGTGAGTCTATGGTACTATGCATAGCACGATTTGATCCGTAATACGGATCAATATTTTCGTTTTCAAAATCCTAACGGTCGATCCGAACCGTTCAACATGATTTTCATATGAATTTGTACTTGCAGACCGAATTTTATATTTTTTAGAATTTTTTTACTATTTTTAAAGATAGGTAAAAAATCACTGTTTTTGGATGGTCAAGAATTTTCAGATCAAGTGATTTTCTACCTATCTTAAAAAATAGTAAATAAATTATAAAAAATATAAAATTCAGTATGCAAGTACATATTCAATATGGGGATCATGTTGAACGGTTTGGATCGACCATAAGAATTTTGAAAACGAAAAATATTGATCCGTATTACGGACCAACCCGTGATATGCATAGTACCATAGACTCACTCTTATTCTTTTATATTAATAAAAAAGATGAGGGAGATAGGTTTATTCATGTAGAAAACAAAAAATTGAAAATTAGGAGGCAAACAAAACATTTACAACGCTGGTTTAAGTTTTGGAAACATTCTGCACAGAACATAAAAAACATTCTGATACGTGTATCTGTGCATATCGGCGGCCGAATCCCTCAGTCAAAATATATTGATTAATCAGATAAATCATGCGGTGTATCTGATACATATCAGAAGTGTATCCATATACGATACATATGAGATATAGGTACGGAGCCTATATAGGCATATTTGGGTAACTTAGCAATATGGTTATACTAACCAGAAGCTTAGCCAAATTAAACCATAATTTAACCCTTGTCCTGCAGTTAAGTCTGAAGTGAAAGCCTCGATATTAACAAATAGATCATGATGTGACCAAAATGGAACTTAACTAAGAGAGAGATTAGTAACCAGTATATTAGATAATAAAACCTTTAAGAGCAAGGATGCGAGTGTTAGGGTTCATGAGCGCTGAATCAGCAGTGATGGGACGCCTTAATGGTTGCTGAGGCATGGTCATGTCGATAATGACAACACTGTTTTGTGGGGACGTCTCTCTGACACATATGTACTTCTCTGACTCCATCGTAACATGGGTGAATGTTATGAACTGTGGGTTTATCCCCAGGCTCGGCAGCTGAAAATGAAATGTTCTTGTTAATAAACCTACCAACACGGTATTAAAAAAATTGGATAAATGACCAAAAATTAAGGAGAAAGGGATCAGTTCATTCATGCCAGTATAAAGCACTTAATATCATAAATGCCCCTGCAAAACAATAAATATCTAGCATGTCCATCCAATTATGGAATATATCGAGTATATCCCCCTCTCTCTATGCGGTGAGCACTGGCAAGTAACTGGTAGGGGCATCTCTGAAAGTAAATGAGAAAGTGACAAATAGATGGGATATTTTTTCTCATGTTTTGTATGAGTATTACACATCTGCTTAACAAGATATACACGAAATTTTTCCGTATTTCTACGAAAGTGCCTAAAACAAAATGGCCTTAGCAAAACGGCTTCTTTTGAAAATAGATGGTAGCTTTGAGGCCTGTTAAGTACATTCCAGTGATATATTTATTATTATAACTTATGTCAAACTATATAAAAAGTAAGGGCATCAACAGACCAACAGTACTTCTCAGCTGAAATTAGAAGACACTAAACAGAGAACTAAATTGCAATTATAAAAGACAAGCCAATGATTACAATTAAATACTCTTTTGTTCATCAACAGTTTTGAGAGCTTTAATTCTATATAGAATCATCTTTCCATCCTAAAGAAACATAAATTGAAAAGAAACACATGGAATGGGCTTTATTCCAGACATCCTAGGAACAATTGTGCAATGAAAACTCAAAATCCAGTTCTCATTCTCTCTCTCTCTAATCATATATGCAGGTTTCTCAGGGAAGAAAATTAACCACAAATCACGAATTCCACGTGGATTTAAGCTTATGATTAGGTTGGAATAAGCACTATCCCTGCAGAATAAGCAGTTTCTTATTCACATCTTGCCTAATCCCCCTTATGAGGCCGGTTAGGACTCCAAACAGGAACTCGATCCAGTTCACTTAACCTCAAGCTAGCATGACTACACACTCCAGAGATCTTCTCAGTCTATAGAGTGACCATTTCTCTATCAAAGCAGACCAAACTTCCCAAAAAAGTAGATCAACTAATACAAAACAACAGATCCTTCTAGATCCGACCAGAAGTGAGTAACACAGGCCAAGGAAGAAAGAAAGGAACTTACCGTAAGCGCCTCTCTGGTGGCGATCGGAGCGTTCGCCGCCGCCATCGCTAGCCGATGGATCCAACCAGGTTTCCGATCAAGTAACCAGAGTCAGATCTAGACAGAGAAAGAGGAGAGCGAGGGGTGGTGTGGGAGAGAGATTGGATCTAAAACGAACAGAATATAACAAAAAAGAGGTTATGAGGTTGTATTGTTTTTGCTTTTATAATTGCAATTTAGTTCTCCGTTAAAGCGAAGGAATTCGGACAAGCGAGAAAAGGACGGGTGTTTTTCATTAGACCCTCGTACTTTTTCTAATGGGAGCAGTTAGGTAAATTTATTTAATTACCTCCGAGGTGGTGTTCAATAGTCTGGATCAAGAAAATAAACTTTTTTTAAGGACCAAAGAACACAAGAAGAAGTTAAGATAACGAAGAGGAAGAATGTCTTCGACTTGAGAATTCTAAGAAAATGAGGAAATTTTAATTATCTAGACTTAAAAGACCAGTACGATACGATTAGTGACAGATAAATTTTACTCGGAAACTCCTTGAAGAATCAAAATTGTAATATAATCCATGTGTACTTTTTGCCAATTCTTTTAGGGTAGCGCTATATTGAGGGCTTACTTTCAAATATTCAGCGCACAATGAATTCTTTTACTTTTATACCACTTTGCTCCTAATAAATACCTTCCTTTTTTTATATTCTAAACTTAATTAATTGATTCTTTACAAAGATAACTATCTAATAGGATCAAAGGATCATACCTGCCAGCGGTTTAATTAGGCCCCTCTTTATATGGAAGTAAATTCTAATTGAAAATTTTGATTTTCTATGGCTTACATTCATATAGTGTTGACTATAATCTATAATGAAAAATAGTTTAGCTGCTACAGAGAATTATGATTTATTTGATAATGATATATTAATATTATCTTTGCTAAAAATTAAATTTTTAGAGAAAAAAATACTAGTTTCATCTATATTCTATACCAAAGATTTATTTTAATTAATTATGCCGAGTCATGGATTGTTCCGACAAAAACTAAGAAAAGATTGGATGGATGAGATCGCAAATGTTACATGTAAGTTTCTTGTATTTTACTTTTTCTAATTTTCATTATTCTTGATTTTAAATTATTTTTCGTGCATGTCCATTGAGCATAACAACAATTGAAAATTTATTCGCACTTCCAACAATATATGTAATAGTACGTAATAATATTTACTTTTGTCGTTTTTATTTGTTGTGCAATGACCTTCTTTTCTTTTGAAAATTAGATGTAAAATGATATTTAATTAGTTAGTAATTTATAAAGTTGGAGTTCACTAGAAGAAAAATGACACAAATATATTTATTCATTTGCACAATTTGATTCATACTTTGATATTTTTACACTACTTGCTATTGTAAAATGACTTGTCTGTACTTATATTATATATATATATAGAGAGAGAGAGAGAGAGAACACACGCACAATTCTATATTTTCATTAGCCTAATAATTTTTAACTTTACAAGTTTTATTTAGCTTTTCTGAGCTATAAATTCATAACACAGTGGTCTGGCCTCCTGATTTATCGATTTTACAAATACTATATATAAATATGTGATGATCTTTACTATCTCTGCACAATGAATTGAAAATATTCGCTGTTGATTTTTACTGCTATATCAATGAATATTGGGAAAAGACCTAATTCTTTTTTAGAAAAATTACAAGTTCTTTTACATAAGAAATTTCAGCATTTAATAGAAACAAAGTTGGCATGTAAAAAAAATTGTGCAACAAATTTTCTTTTATTATGTAAATGCATTTAATTATTTCCTTTCATGTACACTTGAAGGTATTAATGAATCTAGATATATATAGAAATAAAAAGATGTGAGATTAATGAATCTAGATATATATAGACATAAAGAATAAGGGGTAAATTGGATATAGAAGTATAAAAAATTCTCTTAGCTCTCAAAATTAAAATACATGCACTCAATATAGCACTCCCCATTCTTTTATTCAAAGCCCCAAAAAAAACTAAAATTATACTTCTGAAGCGGATTTTCAAATATAAATTGTACGCTGGTGTCGACAAGAACATCACTGAACACTAGCTAGTCAGTTTCAGTGTCTTCAAATATCAGAGAACACAAGCTAATAAGTTTTAGTGTGTTCTTTTCTTATAATGAGCGCTTAATATTGAAAGTGTTCTCAGGTTCATATAAAATGCTTCTAATTTGTGACATCCTCTAGGCAAATAGCCAAATAGGTCATCGCCCTTCTCTCCCATAAATCAAACTTACTAAAAAAAAAGACTTTTAAAAGAAAATTTAAGTGCAAAGAAAGAAGAAAGGAGATTTTGTGCGACAAATCAGTTACTACCCGGACGGATTATAGTGAGGAAAAAAAAAAAGACAGTCTTGTCTTATAAAATAAAATTACTACACAAGATTTCTCTCTATTTTGTTCTGCTCTTCGACTCCTTTCGATCTCGTCGGCTTTTAAGGTTACCATTTATTTTTTCTTTTGTTAGTTGTTGTACATAATTTAGTTAATAGGGATATTAAAATTAAATTTGTGCAGTTCGTAAATAGTTATTATTAGTAATGTTGTCTTGTTTAGACATACTAAAACATTTTTTGAATTTGAAATATGTGCACTTCGTATATGTTTACATGAGTAAAGCTAGGGTGTGATGTACTCACCAAAAGAATTTGGTGAGCACAGCTCCAAAAGTATATCGGTTGGCTTCAAATGACGAATCCAAACCGTTGAAATACATTTACTTCACGAGTGATGCTTCACGAGGGATGCATGTACATTCAAGAATTTAAAAGTTTCGACTTCATTGAGTACAAAGTCAAGCAGTAAAAAAATAAAGAAAAATAAATACATAACACAACTCATGAAATAACTTATAAAATGTTTAGTTTTTTATTGTTTGACTTTGTACTAAATGATTACGAAACTTCTAAAAAAATTCATGTACATGCATCAGTCATGAAGCAGATGGATTTCAACAGTTTAGATTCGTCGTTTGAAGCAAATTTGATAGACTTTGGAGTTGTACCCACCAAACCCTCTAGGTGAGCACATCACATTCCCGCTTTGCTCATGTTTACATATACTAAGCAGTTAGAAAAAAAAATACTCATGTTTGATTATGGAGGAGGTGGAGTAAACTTTTTACTCAATACTTAAATTTGTCAAATGAGGTGTAAACAGATGGAATAAGATGGAGTTACAGCGGAATAAGTTTAATCACCTTCTCCGAACGGATTAACTTACTTCAAATTAACTTCATTTGTAAATCGAATGTCATAGACAAAGATTAATTTCATAATTTCTCTCTCCTCTTTAGTGGATAATTTAAGCTATGACTTAATTTTAGATTTAGATGCTTATGCATTTTTTTTAGTGTATGTAATGTAGTGGATTTGTGCAGAACACAATTTAGTAAGTTGAAGTTTAGGGGTTATAGTTAGTCTTATAGGAATTTTGATTTTAGTGGTTATTTATTGATTAGGTAATTTATATCATGTGGGTTAATCAAGACAAGATTGGCCCAACTGCTCCGAGACAGGATGAGGCAGGCTCATATAATATTTCATAGTCGAATTCGTATCCCCCAAGGTAACAGAAATACCCTGTTTCGATGTGGATTGTCCGATTAAAATCCAATAATCGACCTCAGGCCAGATTGGTTTAGATTCCGATTGAACGGTTCTGATCCAAACAGAAATATTTTGTTACCTCACAGGAATCTTCCTCCATAGTCATCATAGGTGTGAAAAATTTGAAACTTTCTATTCCCAATCTTAAATTTAGTTTTCTTTTCTTTTTTGCCTTTTAGATGATGTTGAGAGTGAAGCCACTTAATTATCTAATAATTATGAAAGAATTTTATCTACATTTTAAATCTGTGATCTTATATATAAAAAATATTATCTTTTGCTACTAAATTAAAGACTGATTTTCAAATTTTGAACTTGTTATTTTTTGGATGAAATTCTTTATTTTGTGATGAATATTCAGATTTAGCACTTGTTAATGTTCAATGAGGCCGATTGTTGCATCACCGCATGATATATATATGCCACCATTAGCGTGAAACGGTTGATTTGTTTACCTGCTTGATCTTTTCTACTGACTCGCAACACGGATACATGTAGAGTACAATCCATAGAAAATTAGAGAAATTCAGAGAAAATCGCACAAAATTCGGTAAATCTGTCAGTGGGCACAAGAAATTCAAAGAGAGGTGGATTTTTTTTTTTTTTTTTTTTTTTTGGTTTCTTACATAACCCGTAGGTTTACATTGGACCATTCCTTTTCTAGCTATCTGGTAATTCTGATAAACTAGCACTCCTGAGAGATGGCATTGCAGCATACTCCCTATGGCAACCTTCGGTTCTTCCTTGGTTAGCCAAGCCGTGAGCAAACTGTAGACCTTCATGATTTCTGCTTAGATATTCCACCTTGAAATTTGTCCGAGTTTGGGACTGTATCATCCAGGCACTCCAAATGTGATTATGAGATCGCCAGTCGTGGATAATCGGGTGTGTGTGAGAGAGGGAGTCCACTGTTTCCCTGGAGTCCGAGAAGACCATTCCATAGTCGCATTCCAATCTTTGGAATAATTTATACGCCTCAAGTACTGCCCTTGCCTCCGCCTGACCTGGTCCCAATGCCTGTACCGGCATGGCTATCCATTTGCACCCGACATTGTGTCTAGTCAGATATAGGCCGATTCCAGCTGCCCCATCCTGTGACCAAGAACCATCTGTATAGCAAACGTATTCCGGCGTTGCGACAGGTACCTGGGGCTGTCCCTGTGCCATTTCCTGTGACCTTCTTGCCTTACCGGGTACGGATGCGGATGCAAAAGAATTACATGCATATTCCGTTTCCCTGTAGTATGCAGTACAGGTCTGTAAATTTTGCTTTTTCCCCCCCATAACCACATCATTTCGCATTCTCCATATCGCCCAAGCTATAGAGATAAAATTGCACACCACCTGGTCGGACAGCGTTTCCATTATCATCTGTAAGATAGAACGGAAACTCCCTTGCAGGTTGTCCGATCGTATTCCCAAGGCTGATCCCCACCAGAAAGCCCTTGCAAAATCACAGTAGAATAGAGTATGCAACACTGTTTCTGGCGATTGGTGACAGATCGGGCAATTGGAGTCAACTGATGAGATTCTGGCGCTCAAAACAGCCCGGACAGGGAGTGCATTATGTATGCATCTCCAGGTAAATAGCTTCAGTTTGGGCAACACACTTTCGTTCTTCCAGACCCGGTCCCAGAATTTTCTGTCTGTGGCAGTACCGGCGTTTGCTCGCAGCAGGTGGTATGCTTTAGCTACAGTGAACCGGCCATTCTTTGCCGGTTTGAATACCAGACTGTCCGGGACACTCCCCTCTCCCAAGCTGAAGTCTGGTGAAGTGGAAATGGATAGAGCCTCATAAAAACCAAACAACTGCTGTATAGCATCAAAGTTCCAAGTTCTTGTATCTGAATGTATAATGTCTGAAACCCGCAATTTCCTTTGCGCCGCCGTGACTGCTCTATGTTGCTGCCAGTTTGGAAACCACGGTTGCGAGAAGACCGGGATTTCCTGTCCACCACCGATTTGCCACCCCAAATGACCCGCTAAATTCGGTTTGATTTTCACCATGTCTCTCCACAATTTGGAGCAATTGTATGTTCTGTTTGAAGCCCAAAAGTCAGTTCTTGGGCAATATTTAGCCCTGAGTGCCTGAATCCAGAGGGCATCTACACCAGATGCAATCTTCCAAACCATCTTAAGAACTAGTGCCTTGTTCATTTCTGCTAAGTTTCGTAGTCCTAGGCCCCCCATGCCCTTGGGGGCCGTAATTGTCTTCCAAGCCACATACGGCAGTTTCTTCTGTTGTAGATCGCCTTCCCAAAAGAAATTATGCATTATGGCCGTTAGCTTAGTAATCACCTTAGCCGGGATTAGTACCGTTCCCATGGCATAGACAGGGATGCTTTCGAGAACTGCCTTAATTAGGATCAGGCGACCTGCGTGTGTAAGGAGTCTAGCTTTCCATGAATTGAGGCGTTTTTCGAATTTTTGGATCAGGTAGTCGAAAGATCCTGAACCAGAGATGACCACCGGACAGCCGAGGTAATTTTCATCTCTGCCTGCCATTTGTACTTGAAAGCACTGATAGAATTGACTTCGCTCCTGTACAGAAACACTATTAGAGAACCATACCTTTGATTTGTCGCCATTAATCTTCATTCCGGACAGTTCGCAAAACGAGTTGAATGTGTCAGATATGGTTTTTACTTCACTGTCCTCAAGCTTGCCCATGAGCAACAAATCGTCTGCAAACATTGAGCATGAGATTGGAGCTGCTGTTGGTGCGATTTTAAGTCCCCTCAGAGTTTGTTGTTTAATTTTGAGGTTGAGCCACCTTGCAAGTGGATCCATTGCGAGGATGAATAAATAGGGGGACATAGCACATCCCTATTTTAGCCCTCTAGTCGGCCTCAAGAAACCGTCGCCAGTGCCATTAAATAGGATTGTGAATTTTGTTGCCTTAATACAAGATTCAATCCACTTGCAAAGGCGAGGTGGAAAGCCGTAAGCCGGCAACAGTGAGAAGAGATATTCCCATCGCAGCATGTCGAAGGCCTTCGCAAGGTCGGCTTTGAGAACGAATTGCTTGTCTTTACGATTTGGCTGAGCAAAGGTGTGTATGATTTCCCTCAATAAAACGACATTGTCAGCAATTTCTCTTCCCGGCACAAAGGCCGTTTGGTTCGGTGCTATGATGTCATTCATCCACGGTTGCAATCTTCGTGCTATGATTTTAGAGATGACCTTGTATAAGAAGTTGCAGATGCTTATTGGTCTAAATTGGGAGACCAATGTCGGAGACAGGACCTTAGGGATGAGCACGAGGTTGGTATGACCGATACTGTCCTTCATAGAACCAGTTTGGAAGAAATTGAGCACTTCTGCAACTACTGTTGGACCAAAAGAGTCCCAGTTTCCTTGTATGAAGGAGGCCGTGATACCATCCGGCCCTGGTGCTTTCGTGGGCCCCAATGCGTAGACTGCCCACTTAATTTCAGCTTCATCCGGTGTTTTCTGTAATCCCTGACAGGCATCAGGCGGGATTTTTGCGATTTCAGGCAACAGCTCAGTAGGCAGGCTCCAGTTGCTTAGAGGTTCGGCCTGTGTTTGTGTAAAAATGTGTTTGAAATGATTAACAAACTCAGTCCGAATCTCCTTGTCATTTGCCGCCCATTCGCCATTCTGCTTGATAATTGCACTCACCCGGTTCTTCCTTCTCCTCACCATAGTGGTAGCATGAAAAAATTTCGTGTTCTGGTCACCCAAAAGGTTCCAGTTCAACCTAGATCGCTGAAGCCAGTATTCTTCTTGTGCAGTGATATACTTGCGGAATTCTTTCTGCAGGAAATTAATTCGGTTTCTAGTGGTGATTGTCTGAGGCTGCAACAGTAGTCTTGCCATCTCCTTTTCTATTTTTTTGAGCTCCCAATTTGGGTCTTTACCACCTTCAGACCACCTCTTGATCTCCTTCCTGAGGGCACTACAAGAGCCCTCCCATGTTTGATTTCCCAATCTTACCGCGTTCTGACATATCTGACCAAAGTCGGGGTGCCTGCACCACCATTGTTCTATCCGAAATGGCTTTTGACTTTTCTTCGGCCTCGGATCAGTTCTCAGCAGCACCGGTAAATGGTCACTATCATAGTTAGGAAATTCCCTTAACCAGTCAACCGTGCACAGCCCGCGATCAAGCCTTTCAAGGATTAGGTTTCGGTTGGATTGGTTGTTTGCCCAAGTGTAGGCCGGCCCCGCATAGCCTAGATCAACGAGGCCCACCCTTTGTATGAAGGACCTGAACTTTCTGTGCTTTAGTTTGAAGTTGGAGTTTCCCCCTGATTTTTCACCCGCATCTGATATGCAATTGAAGTCTCCTATTGTGCATACCGGCAAATCCTGATTGTGTGCATAGTACTCAATCCGATCCCAAATGAAGTGATTCACCTGATCACGACAGTCACCGTAAACAGCAAACAGCACCCAAGCCGGTGAACCCGGGTTTATTTGAACTTTTGCAACAATGAAAAAGAGATTTTTTTCTAGAATGGTGACCGAGATGGCGTCAGACCAGAGAAGCCATAAGCCTCCACCACGGCCCCTGGAGGGGACAATTTCAGAATTGGGAAGAGGTAATTTTGTTATTCTATGTACAGAGATCTCCTGTGAACATTTCGTTTCGGAGATAAAAGCTAGATCCGCTCCGGTGCTTTGCAGATAGCGCCGGAGGGTGGGAATTGTCGAGGAGCCTCCGGAACCTCGACAATTCCAGGAGAGTAGGTTCATATCGGCAGCGGCGGTCGAGCCGAGCTCGCCGCCTTAAGTCTTTTGGGGGTTGATCCCGAGGAATGGTCATGTGGTAGTACGGGGTGAGCAGTGGGAGGTATGAGGTCAGCAGAAGTGTGGGGGCGAGTGATCAGATGGGCAGCCGGTGAAGAGAGTGGAGCTTCTGATGTGTGTGGGATAGAGATTTGGGGATTTGTTTGTAGCTGAGTGGATGGCGATGGGTTCTGGGCGGATGATCTAGAGTATTTTTTTATTTTCGGGTTTGGGTTCGATATGAGATATTGCGGGTCAGAGGTTAGGTTTTGCGGGTCAGAGGTGAGGTTTAGCTGGGTTTGGTTTGGATCAGAAATGAGATTATGGGGGCCTGTTAATTGCAAGTTTGGGATGAGAGATGGTCGCAGGCCTGCTGCTTGTGTGCTGATGGAGTGGGGCGTAAGTGGCCTTTTGAGGCCGTGGGTTGGGGAGTCATTCTGGCCCATTTCAGGTGAGGCCGGTTGGGTTTGTTTGGGGCCTGAGGTGTGATTTGGGCTAATAATTTTCTGTATCATGGTCGGAGTAGTTATCCAAGGCCCCAGAAGTGGGTTTAGGATGTTGCGAAGTTCTTCACGGTTCTGGTTTTCCGGCGCCGCCTTGAGTCTTGCCAATGCCGCTCGGTCCGTGCAGCCATCGATTTCATGGCCCAATAAGCCGCAGAATCTACAGATGCGACCTACTTTTTCGTAAACGATGTAAACCATGGTTTCCCCCAGGGTCGGATGATCTATGCAAAGTCTATCCTTGAGAGGTTTTTGGAGCAGTATCTGCATTTTCACTTTGAAAAATTGATTGCTGCCGATGTAGCCAACTCTAGGTTCGGACAGGGGCACTCCTATCGGTCCAGTGAGTGTCCGGATACCTTCCTCCGTGAGATCATCACTTTGTAAATTGTGGAACTGGACCCATAATTCTCCGTGCAATATCTCAGTGGATGCCCCTTCAGGCGAGGTGCAGGGCGATATGGCCACTAGATCTTGACGGTATACCCAGGGACCAGCATTCAACACCCTTGACCAATCTTTCTTGTCAGTAACAATTATGTAGTTTCCTCTGGTGGTTTGCTTGAAAGTTGTCTGCGGCTGAATCTCCCATAGCTTTCTCATTTGGTTTTCAAATTGATTGGTGAATATCATTTTATCAGTGTGGACTGTTACCTTGAGACACAACTCCCAGTTTCTGCTGGCAGCACCAGTCGTCGCTATGACAAGCTTGCTAGTTGGCGTTGCTGCCTCTGTTTGAAGTTGAGCAAACTTGCGGATTAAATCTTCATCAGCTAGGTCCATAGCTCTGGATGGGGTGTGTAGTGTAGGAAGTGATGGTTGTAAAGGTGCGGGGACGTGATGTTTGGTAATAAAGGTGTAGTTGAGGTTTCTGTTTAAGGATGAGGGGTGAGGGCCCAGAATGGAGGAGGAGGATATATTTTGGGAATGGGGTGATGTAGGCAGGGTCGGTGGTGATAGAATTTTGTCTTTTTGTAATATCCTTTTTGTGATTGGCTGTATTGATTCTTGGGGAATAGTGATATGAGTCCAAAAGAAGGTTCTCCTCTGCAAATTACGTATGACACAGTGGACAGGTGGCATGTAGTCCTTGATGGCAGGGGAGTGTGCTGAAAAGGTGATTTTATTCTTGATTTTGTGTGACATTATAGTGTGGGTCATGCAGGGGTTTTTTGAGGTTGTTGTGTTGATTGATAGTTTAGGGAGGTGAAACATATTGGGCTGCAGGGTGGTTGGTATTATAGATCGGTGTGGAAATGGCATGGCAGCGTTTCTGAATATTACTCTGGGCTGCGTCAGTTTTTGCTGAGTGGCCTTTTGTTTTGGTGGCAGGGTTGAGGGTGGACTTGGTGCGTGATTGAGAAAAGTAGACCAAGGAGCGGGGTTGGATGTGTGCAGGTGAGATAGGTGAGCCGCCGGATGGCCGATTGTTATTCTGGAGTGGAGGTGATGAAGTTCATGTCGTAGCGCGAGGTCCGGTTGTGGTCGGTATGCAGGGGATTCCGTGCGCCAATCTACCTCCGCTTGTTCCCCTCCCGAATGTGGCCCGGTATAGTCAGATGGGATCTCCCCATGGTATATCCATCCCAGGATGGAGATCTTGCACTGCTTCCACCCGGAGTCATGGACGATAGTGATGGTCGGCGGAATGAGCATGGGGTCAAGGCAGGAAACGGTAATGCGGAGGGATGATCTGTCTGCTTCCCTGAGATTAGCTTGGTCGACATATAACGATTCACCAAATCCAGAAGTGAGGAGGCGGAAGTAGCTGGGATGCCAGAGAAAGGTCGGGAAGTGGTGAAATTTTAGATATATCTTGTAAGTTGGTGGGTTGTTTTTCCAGCCAGTATCGTCGCCCCACGGCCATAGTGATAGCCTGTGCTGCACCGCCCAGAGAAGAATCGGCTCATCATGTAGGACTTGATGCCGATTTATGTGTTCAGGTAGCCTAAGCAGGTACATGTTCGTGTAGAGTCGCAGTAGTGGATAGTGTGCCGGGTCTCCATCATATTGTCGGGCTAACAGATCCTGAACCCTGGTTGGGTCGAGGTTTGGAGATGATGCTTGGAAGCATATAAGTATTGTTTGGAGGTTATCATGTCGGAGTAAGGTGCTATGTGAAGTCACCGGCAGGTAGGTGACATAGGAAGGGGGGTAGGAGGGGAAAGGTTCGGCCATGGGGAGTATTGTCAGTAAGGCGAGTAAAGTGGAGAGGAGGGTAGGAGAGCTGAAGGGATCAGAGATGTAGAGGGATCAGAGATGGAGAGGAGAGCTGGAGAGGAGAGATGGATAGGAGGAGAGGAGAGGAGATGAGCTGGAGAGGAGAGGAGAGGAGAGGAGCTGGAAGGACAGAGAGGTTGATTTGGAAAATTGGTATTTGTTATGATAGAAATATCAACATTTTTTTTATCAAAATGGACCAAATTAGCTACACAACTAGCAATGCCTTTTAAGGCGCTAAGTTATGATGTTTACAAGATTGACCTAGTTTTTATTTTATTTTATTTTTATTTTTTACTTTGCATGGATCTGCACTGACTGAGTTTTTCATTCTAGGCTGTACACCCAAGAGTAATATTGAAGAGAGCTGACGGGTACTTCAGGGAAAAATGTCAAAAATATAACCCGAAGTAACCGAATATGGAATATATATTAGTTTAAAGAGGAGGTTTCAAATGCCTTCATTTTTGTGTCTCCATCATGCCTCTTAAGAACTTTAATAACTCAAAATTTAAAACTTAAAAGTCAAAATAAAACCGTTGGATATGATCTACATCATTTTATCTATGCGCATGTAAAAAATTGTGACATTTCAACTTTGTTTTGGTTGTCATCAAGGGCATGTAAAAACATACTAATATGGATAATTTCTAGACGTTAATTTTTCAAATTATTGATTCACATAAAAACAAAATTGAAATGTGATATTTTTTTATGAGCACATAGAGAAAATAACATAGATCACATCTAACGGTTTTATTTTGAGGTTTATAATTTAAATTTTGATATATTAATGTTTTTAAAAATGAAGACATAATGGAGGCAAAAAAAAAATAGAGGTATTTGAACTCTCCTCAATAGTTTAAAATTTAGAAGTTATGATTGAAGAATTATTATTCAAGCATGAAAATATGTGAGGTGTAGACAATAATAATTAACTATCATTTAGTTATGTTGCATTAATTAAATAAATTCTTTATTAATAGAGGACCAACTATAGAGTTTTTGTTAAAATGGCTCAGAATACAACAAATTTAAAGTTTTTTTGGATCACTAAGGGACCCAACAATATATTTTTTTTTTAAATTGGCAGAAAATACATTATTTTTTTTAAATGATAGAAAATGCTTTTAATTGAATTTTTGTTTTCGTGAGATAAAAAAGGTAGTGGATGCCTCAAAGTAATATGGACTTTGTATACGAATCATCTAAGATAATTCCATGGACCCTTTTCAATAAGGGGGAATTTCACTTATACCCCTCAAAAACTTTAAAATTATATATTCCCCCTAAACTTTGAAATTACGTACTTCCCCCTCTAAATTTCAAAAACTGACAAATTTATCCATTTTATTGTCTTTTATATCTAAACTCATTCTAAAATTTTAAAATACTCATTTTACCCTTTATTAAAAGCATAAAAGCCCATCAGACTCAAATTTGAATATAAAGAGTTCATCTGCCGTCCGATCCGCGCGCATCGCATTAATTAAAATGGCCAACAAAATCATAAAGGCATTATAACTCTGCTCTAGAAAATTTCCGAACAAATTTATCACAATCAACTCACATATCAGATTTATCATTCAGCTCAAGGAAAATATTTTGTTGAGCAAAAGGATGTCCACACATCCTTGATGAAAAGGCCTTCCATAATTCCATTATCTTCCATAGTTCATTTTTGGGAATAGTCATGTTTTTGTTCCACAATTATATTATTAGTGCAACATTTTCTACAAGATTCTTGTACCAAACATCTAACTTGTACAACATTTGGCTGGTAAAATACAGATTTAATATTATTTCAAGAAGATTTGTTTTTGGCCAGAAATCAGTTTGTAAGCTCAATTAAGGCTCAACAAATCCCATATGTTTTTTTTTTAAGGTTAGTAGCTTTATATGGGTTTTTTTTTTTAAATAGAATTCATGTAAACCAAATGAACGGAACAAGCCTTCGGGGCTGGGAATTTAGAAATCTAGCCTCCACCGATCCCTAGGATCGGTGGAGCAGAAAAAACGCAACCTACACCGGTCCCTAGGACCGGTGCAGCATGTTTTGCACTGGCCACAGTCTCCTACACGGAAGGCCACACGAAATAAGCCTACACCGATCCTGTGGATCGGTGGAGCTTCAAAAATGCCTCCACCGGTCCTGTGGATCGGTGTAGCTAGCAACATTTGTATCAATTAATTTATATAACTAGCAATATTTTTGGAGATCTTTAGCTATATGTAGCTTGAATTCAAGTTATATACGACAAATATATCTGATTCTACCGGGTAACTAACATTATGTTGAACTGCATTTACCTCGGGTTCGAATTTTGGAGATCAAGCCTCCACCGGTCCTAGGGATCGGTGGAGCTAAAGATGGGATTTTATGTGGCAAGAGGTGCAGGCTGCACCCGGATGGTGCAAAACAGGCTCCACCGATCCCCAGGATCGGTGTAGGTTGGGTTTTTTTGGCTACACCGGTCCCTAGGATCGGTGGAGGCTAGATTTCGAAAAACCCAAATCCAGAAGCTTGTTCCGTTGATTTAGTTTAGAGTAATTCTATTTAAAAAAAAAAACCCTTTATATGTCTACTAACAATTTCATTGATTAAAAAATGTATTTACAATCGGTCAAATAACCGTAATTCTTAAATCTACTTTTTTATTCTCATGAAAACCTTTAACTACTCTAATATTATAATCTTTTTTAGTTACCCTAATACCTTAATGCTCATCTCGCTTCACAACCGAATCTGCTTCTTTGACAGTCGCCGCGCTCCCATATGTCATTGTTCAAGTTCAACTTGAGTAAAATATCAAGTGAAATTAAAAAGAAAAATTAAAGAGATTTAAACCTTATTTTACACAGAATTACTGTCAAGTTGAAGATCGAGTCCTACAATCATCCTCGACTTTTCTCCATTAGCTACCAAAGTAAATAAGTAACTTGGTACAGAATTAGAAAGGAAAATAGAAAAGAAATCTAACATTCACTACTAATGTATAAATCAAATTCAGTACACACTTTCTCTTGTTGTAAATAGAAAATAAACATATTGATGAGCAAATAAAGAGATGAATTTCTACACAGTTCCTCTTCTTGTGATATAATGCACTGTTGTTCCAGTACATTACCTGAAAATAAAACACCCAAAAACTTCCAAAATTAAGAAATAGGATCCATGAAGTACCCTAATTGTATTGGATATCTAAAAATATAACTGGACAATGAGCTATTACATCGAAATGCAACACCCAAAAACAATTTTTTTTAAATAATGCTTGGCGCTCTGTTTCATTGCTGAAACTGACTGTTTATGGACATCCAATTTTTTTTGTAGTGTGTGTGATCACCACAACCACCACATCATATTGTTAAGTTTCCAAAACAGCATAGCACTGTGTTAGCACAAAAAGGTAGCTATATCAGGTAAGTAGTCTAACTATAAAGCAAGTAAAACATCCACAAAATATGTAGCTTAACAGCTAACAAACTAGGTAATCCTTAATCTTCTACTTCACCATCCTAAGAGGATCACATGTGAATCCCTTAGGTCCCACACCCTAAGAGGAATGGCCTCAATCACCTCTGGCATCCAGTATGTGGTGGCTTCTTTAGTCTTCTGCTTAGTATTACCTGTCCAATATGTCACCAAAAAAAATAATAAATAAAATAATAGTTCTGAATGATTTCACCTGCGCAGCTTGGAAACATATTTCATTTCTCATTTCGCAAAAACTATTAGGATTATGAAATTACATTCACCAAGTAAAGGAGCCTGTTCCTCAGCAGTACCAAAACCTAGTATATTATTCTGGAAGGATAAAAGGGGTAGATTATGTAGAAAAGGTTAATACGTTTGTTACGTGCATGATATAATTTCAGCATAAACGTTTAGAAGTAGTTCTCACTAATCTCTTACTAATTATTTTCCACTTCGTCCCTAGTTTCCTCTAATCAACCAAATTGACCATAAAGCACCTAAATTTCATAATACTGACAAAAAATGGATGACTTACGATTTGTTTCTTTTCAAGCACCGTATTAGTATAATTGCACCAGCAATGAGAAGCACCACAATCACCCCCACAACTGCTATTATAACTGCTGGTATTTTCTTTTTCTTACTCGGCTTTATAGAATCTCCAAACCTATGTAGCAAAAAGACATTGAAAAGGCTAACATAATTAGAAGTGGTGTGCACAATCAATTACCCTCTATGATACTAAAAAATGTACTGGATGTACTGTCAATAAAGGTTTTGAAAATCAGAATAAGAATCGGAACCTGGCCACTCGACCGTGAAATCTGAAACAGATGAATCGGTCGAATCGGAAACCCGGTTTGTTTTACAGAAGCTTATTTTGTACTGAACAAATAGGAAAAAAATTTGTAAATAAAATACTTTGGATCCCTATAAAAATAAAAGAAGAAAAGGAAACAAAAAGGAGGTAGGAAATATGGAAAAACAATTCAAAAGCAAATGCAAAAAACTATGGAAATTGATGGGTTTGGGACCAAATGGAGAAGGAAAAAGTGGTGGCAGCCCTAAATGTCTCATTTTTACATGTGGCCCCATCTCTCCATATTTTCTTATTTGGGCCCAGCCCACAAAAACCCTTCTGGTGTGCACAAATTAATATCCTCTATATTACTGGATGTACTGTCAAAGTGTCAATCTTCTCAGCTCGCTATAGACTGTTTAACCCCAATGCATAATTAGGAAAATGTCATGGTTGATGTTTCCTCAATAATAGAAGGGTACAGATGGGTTAGCCTGTTACGTATATTGCACCATTTTATTAAATTGTTATATTGGTGGATATTTTATCATGTGCACAAAACCTGTTCGGTGAAATGTCTAAGAGGTACTTTGATATTGTCTTCAGAATTTGGAACAACACAGGTAATTTTTCTTTTACGTTTCTTTTTATATTTTTATTTTTAATGTAGATATGTGATGATAAATGCCTTGTGAACTTGTTTCATTCAACTGATCTTTTCTGCTGGGCTAAATATGTGACGAACTGTAATAAATTATGTAATCCTAAAGAAATTTTTTTCATCCATTTTAATTTATAACATTAAAAATGGACCACAAATTAATTAAACCCATAAAAAAAATAACATGTATGTTAGAGTTCCATCTTGTTGTTTTTTCTGAAGACCAGGAGGAAGAGTGGTAGAAATCTTGCTGTTTCCAGTTATGTCCCTGAATGTTTCATAAAATAATTACGAATTAAATAATGACATTTACTGTTTGAACAAAATATAGGTCAATGCGGAAAACCTACAGGTATGTAAGAGCTGTTAGTTGTTCAAGGAAATTAGCGAGACCTTCTGACAAGTCGTTACTAGACAAGTCCCTGAAAAAGGAAAAGAAGGAACAATCATGCTATAGAAAAAATAATATGAGAAAAAGAAAGTGAGATCTATCGATGTAGGAAAGAAACAAATAAAGATGCTACAAACTACTGATTTCGACTGCGTTTTCTGAGAGTTAATTCATGCCAGAAGTTAGGATTCCAAAGACACTAATCTTAATTAAAAACATATATAATTGAACTTGAAAAGGAACTCACAATGACTTGAGAGAGCTTAGATTCCCAAAAGAAGATATTATTGCGCCAGTCAATCCACTGTATGACAGGTCTCTGAAAGAAAATAAAAATGATCTTATAAGTCAAAAGCATATTCTTATTTGAAAATGAAATTCATGTATGAAAATAGATACTCACAGGGCTGTAATTCTTGGAATGTTGGTGGAATCATTGGTACAGGTGACACCAGTCCACGAGTAGGAACACAAGGATCACCACTCCAATCTTTTTTTACTTTGTACGTAGTTCGCCTTAATTGCATTAATGGCAGTAACAGCGATTAAAATTGTAAACATTAATTATGGCATCACTTCGAGTAAACAAATTAATGCAATCTAAACATTTGTCATCATAGTTAATTCTATTCAATATATAGTTATATTATATTATAATTCTCTAGTGTGATAAGGAAGCAACTGCCGCGCTCAACATCAAGCTTCGTCTTTACAAAAGAGATCAAAATTATCAACTGAAAAAGATGAGAATTGTGGAAAACAACATAGGAAACAAATAAATAAACTAAATTTTATGATAACTGGAGATAAAATTGAAAGATCTAAAGGAGAGGATAAAATTATTTGTTATTTCCTTGAGGAACACTGAGTCGATTCATATCAAAGAAGTCATTGTGGCCATCTCATGGTCTCCATTAATTAGACCAAAATTCTTGCATTTGAGGGATTTTCAACATGATCATGGCATGAATGGTAAAGCAAAATAAATTAGATTACTTTTGAGCTAGGTAACTCTTTTTGTTAGGTAATAGCTGTAAAAACTTTTATTAAGTACCAGAGGTTTGATATCTAATAAAACACTTAGTTTTAATGGAACCAGTGGGTTATCCCCCACCTATTATAAAAATCTAAATAAATTAGATGAGACTAATACATATGATCAAACTTACCATCTCCACTATTGGTTGGAACCCTGGTGGGCTTAATGGCATAGATCTCAAACGCATTCAAGCAGAGGCGGGAGAGTTGAATTTGAAGTAGCCTTAAGCAACACATTATATATAGTGTTACCTGTGTGGGTGTATTTGGTAAATCCGGAATGAAGTTTACTCAGTACAATAGAGTTGAATGATGGCTCTCCATTGACAAATATATCAAACTCCCTAAAAGAAGTGTGTGGTATGTCCTGGATCTCAGCGATATGAAGAATTATTAAAAATACGGTTTCATTCTTACTGGTCCAGGGAGGAAGAGATCAAGGGATTGTTTGGTGTTTAAAGTGGTGGCAGCAGTTTGCATGACGAGAGATGGGGTCGCATATTCTGTGTCTGGGGACACGGTGGAGCTGGTTGAGATATTTGTCCATGTGTCCAGGGGCGGATGCAGGATTTTCACCAGGGTAGGGCAAAAAATTATCGAATCGGGTTTAAATAGCTAATCGGGTTCAAACCCATTTTATACTAGAAATTATTAATGGAAAAGATTAATAATTCATGTACCAGTTAGAGTTTCTAAGATCTAATAATTCAATATACCAATTAATTTGTTGGGCTATTCATTTATTTTGTTGGACTACCTAAAATATTAGATTGTTGGGCTCACATCAAGGCTCAGGGTAGGGCAATCTTAATTTCTAGGGTAGGACAAAGACCCAAAACTCAGTTCTTGTAAACTAGTTTTGAATTTCCATGGTAGGGCAGTTGCCCTACCCTGGGCTTAACTGGATCCGCCCCCGGTCGTACGGATCTTGAGGGTACCTATTTTAGGTTTCGACCAAGCAGAAGAAGAGGAATATGAGATTCTGAGTTCTGACCATTATACTACTTTAATTAACTATCTATTGACCGAATTATATCTTACTTATCTGGTCACTCTTTCCTTCTCCCTTATGTAAAATTGCATATGGTAAATTTGCCTTTTCATATTCTTTATATTCTGGATCTAGTATAGAACATACTTATTCCAATTAAAGTACATAAATTGACATCTGCTACTAGCCAAATGCCTTAAGTTTACATCATTGTTTTGTAACTTGCTCATGATATTAATCTAGACTTATTATATAAACTACTGAAAGAAAGAGCAAAAAGTATCAGGAAAAATTAATTATATAATGAGGAGGGTTCAAATGCCTCCATTTTTCATGCCTCCACCATGCCTCCATTTTTAAAACTTTAATAACTCAAAATTTAAAACTTAAAAATCAAAATAAAACCGTTGGATATGATCTAAATCATTTTATCTATGCACGTGTAAAAAATTATGACATTTTAATTTTGTTTTGGTTGTCATCAAGAGCTTGTAAAAAACGCACTAATGTGGATAATTTCTAGAAGTTGATTTTTCAACTTATTGATTCACATAAAAACAAAATCAAAATGTGATAATTTTTTATGAGCGCATAGATAAAATGATGTAGATCATATCCAACGGTTTATTTTGACTTTAAGTTTTAAATTTTGAGTTATTAAAGTTTTTAAAAATGGAGGCATGGTGGAGGCATGAAAAATGGAGGCAGTTGAACCCTCCTCTTATATAATATGTTCCAGCAATAAGCAATAATAACTTGAGGAATTAATTTGTCTCTTTACCTTAGATAATCGTTTGCGCCTAAATTCAACCTGCCATAACTAACCAATGATTTTGTGGAATTTGCATATTTATAAATGCTCGTCTCCAATGGCCTCAATTCTAGCGCAGAGATAAATGGAGTACCCTGATTCTTATTTATGAGACAAACTTGTAGGTAATCTGAAGTGGTCATGACGATAATCTCAGTTAGGTAAATTTCATATGGACTTGTGCGAACTGTATCCCAATAATTGGGCCTCAAATGGATATCAAAGATGGGGAGCTTATTTAAGTTATCGTAATTCCCATACATAAATGCTGCTCTTACAAAGTACTTTGATCCTATTGTTAAGGATCTTAAGGTGTAGCAATTTCGGATTCCATTGGGGAAGCTTCTGAGTGTCATATACTCCTTCTCTACCTTGTCCGACATATACTCGGATTGAATAAAGTAGTTTCTTCCGGTATCAATGAAATGCTCATCAGTCGCATACGTCAAATTTGTCTCGCTCGCAACAGTGGATAAATGTGCACGAAGTCCACAGTCAATGCTTATAAAACCTGAAAAACATAAAGCAACCACCAATCCTTTTGAACAAATCTAAAAGGCCAAACTTACCAAGATGCTCAGCTCTACAATTAAGTTCCCAATTAATTACAGCAAGCTCGCTTCATATGATAAAACAAATTTTGCTATTTTGAAAGCTACTGTCAGTCCTTATTATGAAAGCAATTTGATCAGTATTTTCTCCTTTTGCGCTTTGTCAGTTTTATTTCATTTTATCAAGACTTGAACAAATTCTAAAAGTTACCTGCACAAGGTTTACCAGTAAAAAAAAATGGAAAATTCTGAATGACAGAGCTCGTAAATTTATGGACATTGATGATAATCAAGCAACAGAGACAGATGAAACGGACATAATGTCATTAAGTCAATAAAAACATTTCTAGAAGTAAACCAACAACCAACTTTCAAGTCTACATATATACCTACAATTTTTCTCCAATAATGAAGCTCTAACTGCACTCCTGAATTTTACAGTTTGTTGGATTGATTGTTTCGTGCTTACCACGTTGTGGCCGTGGAGACCTGGGCTCGATTGTTTCGTGCTTATATAGTCGTTTTATATGAATAAAATCATGAAAAATAAATTAAAAAAACAGACAAAATACAGAGAGATACTAGGTTAATGTAATAGATATATACTAGACATATAGAGCAGTGTTACCTAGAGAATCAGGCTGGCTGTGGACTCCAGTTATTACCACGGTTAGTACCAGAAGAACTAAGCAACCCCAAACCATTTTTGGCAAGCACAATTCCTGTTCTTCTGGTAATGAAAAGCTGAGCGAGAAGAAAGGAATCTCCACTTTTAAATAAAGACTGTGTTAAATTTTTAGCATCTCCCCAAGTCCCAAGGACATCACGTTCATTGCATGTGAGTATATATTGTCTTGACTTGATAAAAAAAAAAAAGGTCAACGAGCTAGGCATTTTCTGACGTCATATCATCTTGCCTGTCGTTACTAGTTTGACGATATAAATGCACTCTCATATCAATATCCACATGTTGATTATACATACCTCTCTATCTATCCATTGGTTATGTTTGATTGTGGCGTAAGATGTGGATCAATCTCTTACTTCATCTGCTAAGTAAAAAATAAAATAGACTCCAGACTGAGTTATTTCATATTTTCAGATAAATTAACTTACTCTATACATACTCCGTGCTTGTATGGTCTACTGTTATAGGTAGATGTTCATTTTCAAACATCTTACTCTTCCAGACCAAGGCTCTGAAAACCAAAATCAGTCACTTGATCATAGAATCGGATCGGGTGAATCGGTCGAAATCAACTGAATCAGATCGGAAAGTCGGATTTTATTAGCAAAAGTTTGTTTTGCAATAAAAAATAGGAAAAAAATAATTTGTCAAAAAAATATATTAAGACAAAAATTACACTCATATAATCATTCATAATAATATAATACAAGCATTACAATCAAAACAAACTTTTTTTAGTAATGCAAGTGCCGCTCCGGAGCTCGATCAACATGCTCAGTCCCACAAGGAAACCATACATAAACTAGAGGCATTTATATACGAGGAACATTGCCTCTCAAATCGGTTATTTGAAACAAAGGAAACAGATAAATTCGATAAACGTACCAAAATATCAAATCATCATAATTAGAAATAATTCAATTTAATTTTTGTTGTGTTTCGTTCATATGATGTTCAGAAAATTAATGCATACAAACAATTGTTCAACATGTAATAAAACGAACAATGATTTAATTCTCAAAAAAAAAAATGAAAATTGATACTAACCAAATAACCTGGCACTAGGTCTCGTAGGGTACGTAGTAAGTGACAAGTCATTGGGGCCAGGTGCCTCAAAAGTTTCTAGTGATTCGGCCAGCAGGATTTACGCCTATGTCAAAATAATATAATCAAATCAGCACTAGGTCTCTCCTTGTTTTATTTTGTTTCAAGTTTCTTTTTGTAATAAAAAACTGATTTTTAATTTTACTTGTTAGTGTTGAACTTTTATTTTGAAAAATCATATATTTCATGTTTGGTAATTTTAGATTTAACTTTCTTTTTCGGTCTCATTCAAATTGTTTAATATTTCCAGTCCAATAATCATTCCAAAATTCCAGAACTTGAGTTCTTGGCACAAGCCCTTTTTCTTTACTCTTTAATTTCTGAACCGGCTCCAAGAGAACCAGCCCAATTCTATTTTCACTTTCCCTTTTTCCTTTAAACATTCAAAGCCCGAAAGCACAGCAACTATTAAATTTTGCGCTTAGACCCTCTGACAAGGGACTACGCCACAATTTCAGATTAAACCCCCAAAATTTTAGAAAGTTTGCATACAAATCCTTGGAATCAGAACAGAGCAAACAAGTACCCAGAATAATACTAGTACAGGCTGGTACCAGTGCCAGAATACTGACAGTAGACCAAACAAAGCAATTATTACACTGTTACTGGTTTATATAATATAGAAAGGTACCAAAGGATCGCATGTCGAGGTATCAAAAAAAGGAACTTTTTAGAACATCATAACAGAACCTAAGAGGCATAATTCACTGATACCGACAAATACTAATAAGGATTACACTTAACAACACATCAGCAATGAATTCAAAGGTCTGTACATGCGGATGCGGTAACAGCAAGTAATAGGGGTGTACAACACCTTTTTATCAAAACGGCTTGAACAAAATCAGAAAAGCATTATAATTCTGGTCTAGAAAATATCCAAGCAAATTGATCGCAATCAACTCACATATCAGATTTATTGATCAAGCACCAAATATCAGCTCAAGGAAAAGATCATGTATAACAGTAACAGAAAATAAATAAACCTTAAGTGGTTTAGAAACAAAGTAAGGAGATTTATTCACAACAAACTACAAAGTAATAGTAAGTAAATGCAGAAAAATTAGACCAGACTCATTAGATCGAGCACTAGTATCAATAAATACTCAATCATAGAGAAAGGATAAAAAGAAACTCTAAAATATGATCTTGATCTCTTCATGATCTTTGTGATCTTCATGATCCAGCATCCAATCAATATCCGACCATTCCATATAGCTCGTGTGGATCATGCATCCGATCATTCCGTGTAACTTGTCATGTCAACTTGTCGTGATATTTATATTTGACTTTCTGTGACTTTCTTTGACTTTCGGATATAGCAATTAACATGCACACATCTCAAACAAAGAAACTATAAAATTCAATATTTATATGTTTTGCAAAATTAGTCAAACAACGCAAAATATTGCTTACAACAACAAAAAGCAATAATATTAAGAGGAGGGTTCAAATGCCTCATCGTGCTTCATATCCTATATTCTTGTTTTCAAAGTTTGAAGCTATCGATCCGAACCGCTCAACATGATATCCATATTAAAATATGCTTGAAGACCAAAAGACAACGTTAGTTTTACCACCAATGTACATTAAGGTCAGTTGACTCAATTCTAATATAATGATAGTGGGAGACCAAAAGTAGCAGCTTTAATTTTATGTTCTTCACATGTTTCCTTCATAATGCAGCAAACCCCAAGGATTTTAGTTTAGAATTAATTCAACATGTAACTAGTCAATTTAGGCATTGAGCGGTAGTCACATGTAACCATGCATGTTATTAGCATCATTTATTTATTTCCATGTTTTGTGTTCAGTTGTGGTCGTATGTTAGGATTATTTAGAGCTATCTAATGCAGGTATCAAGTTTCATCAAACAAATAGCTAGATATACAAAGCATGTGATTTATATATATATATATATGTATATATTCTGTTTGTGTTTTGTACTAATAAGATATTTGTTGATTTCTAATTTGGCTATTAATAAATAGAAAAATAGAAAACATGGCATCTAAGAGAAAATATTGAGCATGAGTTGGAGGGTCGAATCTGAGCTGAGCCGAGTTTGGGCCGAAACTCGCTCACTAGCAGGCCCATATTTATCTTACCTGAAACCAAATATTCCTTAAAAGTTTGGGCTTATAATTCGTGTTTTACTTGTTGATTGCTCAAATTGGAAGTGACAATACGAGGGATAACTAGATAAGGAGGTGGATAAGTCCTGTTGACAAGGGAAAGAGGAGAGAGATTGAAGAGAGATAAGTCAGTCAGGTTGACTTGATACTTGATAGGTATTCCATCTCCATTCTATATATCTTGGGGCCATGCTAATATGCTATGGAAGGAGGAGGGTTGCACGTAAGTGCAAACCATAATATACTGATGAGGACCCCACTCCACCATCCTCTTCTCCACCATAATCTTTTGTTCAAACAACACAATACTAAATTGGTATACATAGTTCAAATATTACCGCAAAAAAAAAAATTATAGCCCGTTTTAACTCTGTGTTCAGTGGGAGAGCAAAAGCCACACGGAAAAGGTTACTGTCCACTCTTGATTTTTGAGAAGCATTATCAGATTCGTATATATTTCGCTTAAATCTGAATTTATCTACTACTAGATCTAAGTTTTATCTGGGGCTGTTAATGATCTGAGTTCGACCAAGTTGGAATATACACGTATTCGATTCATTAAGTTAATGAGTGGGTCAACTCGAGTTGAGAAGACAGTACTGAGTTCACAACTGTGCTCGTGCTCAACTCGTTAAATGCTCAAGTTGACTCGTAATCATTAAGAAATCAATCATGTAGGCAAGTTTGAATTTTGTTTCGAGATTTTGTTTAAGAACTAGACAAACTGATAAATGATAGCTAATTCCTCTAACCAAAAATATTGACATACTGACATGCTAAGTTGTACAACCAGACCTAAGCATCACAAATTACCAGTTAATTAACCCACATAAAACAAAATATTTGCATAATATTTTGAATTTGTTTTTGTCCATCAACCCATACAACGTGTCTTAATGTTGCAGCTTTTTACAAAATTAACGAATAATTACACCAGATTATGAAAAAAAAACAAATTGTCATAATAAGATCCTCTTCAAAGAATAACAAATACATCATTCAAAACAGTGTGCTTGGGTTAGGGTCCGTTTGTTAGTGGGTCCTTTTGTAATTTAATTTAATTTTGATTTCAATTCGGTTGGGAACTATTTGAGATTGGATGTGGCATGATTTCATGTAACTCAGTTCTTAATTCGCAAGTTATGAGCGAGTTGGGTATGCTCATGCTCGGTTCAGTAAGTTACCAAGCAAGTTGTTAATGAATTTTAGCGAGCAAATTATGAACGAGTCACGAGTTGCTGAAAATTTTAAATATACCCTAAAAAGAAGTAAACCAAAAGACCACTATTTCTGTAGAATTCGATATTTACCCGGCCACAATGTGAAATGGTGGACTCCAAGACTGGAGCCGCCATTTGTCGTTGCGGACCCGCAAAACAAAAAATTTCAGCTTCTTACGGTTAATTTTAATATATTTGTTTAATAATTTTTAAAAATAGAAAGAACAACTAATAAATTAAATATGTTAAAAAGAAAATCAAACAAAGTAGATAAAACATCTTATAATTTAGATGAATTAGAAGGACTCCGAAATATTTTTTAGACAAGATTTTTCCTGGCTATAAAAAAAATTAAACTATTTTTTTGTGTGTTACTGGAAAAAAAATAAAAATGATTTGGATATGAATTATTGATCCCGGTTCTAAAGTCACTTTTAGTAAATAAAGATATTATCGTGGTCCTTCTAGTACATTCAAATTCTAAGATACTTCATCTATTTTGAAAAAAAAAAATAATTTGCAATCATTACGAAATGTCAAATCAATTTTGTTTTCTAAAATAGATGGAATATCTTACAATTTGAATGAACTAGAAGGATCATGATAATTTCTTTATTTACCTAAAAGTGACTTTTGAACCAGGATCAATAATTTATATCCAAAGTATTTTTATTTTTTTTTCAGTAACACACCAAGAAATAGTTTAATTTTTTTTACAGCCGTGAGCCTGAAAAATATTTCGGAGTCCTTCTAATACATCTAAATTATAAGATGTTTATCTATTTTATTTGATGTTATTTCTAACATATTCATATTTAATTATTGGATATTCTTTCTATTTTTGAAAAATATTAAACAAATATATTAAAATTCACATGCAGTCCGGGTAAATAACGAATTCTACAGAAACAGTAGTCTTTTGGTTTTTTTTTTGGCATAGGTATATTTAAAAATTTCAGTACGAGTTGTGAGTGATTTTCTTACCCCTAGTTTTTTCTATTGTGACTGGGCCTCCGTACCCTGTCTAAATTATTTTCAATTTAGTTTGATGGAGTCATACTACCGAAATTTTTATTTATACTATAATCTAAATTAATAAACCAAAACACTCAGATTTTGAGAGATTTCCAAAACTACCCAGGCCGCCAAACCAATATGCAACCCAAAAACGGGGGCCGCCAAATGAATCTGCAGACCCTGATTAATCAAAAGCAAACCTCAAATTCGTTTAGTTGTATAATATTTGTTTAGTAATTTTCAAAAATAGAAAAAACACAATAATTTCTATATTTACTAGAAGTGATTTTTGAACCATATCAATAATTCAAATACAAAGTATTTTTATTTTTTTCCAGTAATACACCAAGAAATAGTTTAATTTTTTTTACAATCGAGAAAAATCCTGTCTGAAAAATGTTTCGGAGTCCTTCTAGTAATCTAAATAATAAGATGTTTTATCTATTTTATTTAATTTTCTTTCTAACATATTTAAATTATTAACTATTCTTTCTATTTCTAAAAATTATCAAAAAATTATTATTTCCCTTTGATCCAAAATAATCAAATTCTGAGGTTTGATTTTGTTGTGTCGGGTCCGCAGATTTATTTGGCAGCCCTTTGTTTTTGGGGCCACAGATTGGCTTGGCGGCTTGGATGTTTTTAAAATTCTCCCAAAATCATGTTTATTTGGTTTATTTTTTTTGGAATATGGTATAAAAGGAGACGTTGACATTTTTACTAAATTGTTTTAATATAAAAGGAAACGTTGGCAAATTTAGTTTTTAATAAAAATAATAATAAATTAAATGAAAAATAATAATAATAATAATATAAGTACAAAATAATTAACTAAATGGAAAAAATTTGAGTCCTAATCATTAACCCTGATAAAAATTTGAGTCCTAATCATTGATTATTAAAATAATGTAAGTACAAAATAATTAACTAAACGGAAAAACAACACATTATTTCAATCCTAATCATTGATTATTCAATCTAGGGGGTGCAAACTAGTGTATTGAAAAAAACCGTCTAGTCCAGGACCGGACCAGACAACCCGTGCTTTTGGATCGGACTGTCTTAGATCGGGGTCAAACCCGTGCTGGACCGGACCGTCGCTAAACCCGGGTCTAGCATGGGTTTTGGCCGGATTTTTCCACTAGACCCGTAGTAGACCGGACCGGTCTTGACCCGTGGACCATGGTAACCCAAACCGTGGCAAAATCGGACCGGACCGTGATAAAACCGTGTGGACCGTGATAAAACCACTGTGAACTCGGACCAACCCGTGTGGAACCGTGTGAACCCGTGGCCAAACCCCTGTGAACATGTGTGAACCGTTTGGACCCGTGGCCAAACCTTTTGAAGTTTGAAGTTTGCTTGCTCTGTATCAGTTTTGATTATGTAGGCTGATATTATTTTGCTTGCTCTTGCCGTGGCTTCCTTTGCTCCGACTGTTGCTTGCTCTTGCCGTAGCAAACCAACTTTTGAAGTTTTGATTCAGTAATTGATTGGAATTGAATCAATCTCCTCTGTTTCGGATCCAACCCAAGTTGGACCGGATCAACAGCTTGCAATTTGAATTTGGCATTTGCATTTTGCCCAGCGGCCAACGCCTTTCAAAAAAAGAGACCCGTGGACCGGACCGGACCGTGGTCAACGGGACCATGGTTCTAGCACAGGTTTGGGCCAACTATTCCAAATCAGACCCGCCGGACCCGGATCATGTAGACCTGTGGATCCGTGGGAACCGTGGCCCGACCGGGTCCGAACCAGACCAGACCGGACCGTTTGCAATACACTAGTGCAAACACATCGGACATTATCAGTTCGGATCCAGATTTATATTCAAAATTTTGTGGATTCAGATATTCGGATACAGATAATTTGCGGATATAGATGCGAATATAAATATAAATTATGCGGATACGAAAATGGTTTCAACTTCGAAAGCGGATACAGATACATATAATTTTTTAGATTTCGGATATTCGTTAACCTTGACTGCAATCCAGGAGTCCGGCTAATGTCATAACGTTATAATTTCAGCCTAAGTTATAACGAGTCAGTTTTTGCAATTTCAAAGTCTAAATAGTCGATATGAACCGCTCAATACGATCTCCATATTAAAGTGTGCTTGGAGATCAAATTTTATATTTTTTACAATCTTTATTACTATTTTTTTAGAGAGGTACAAAATAACTGTTTTGGATGGTCCATAATTATTTGAAAACAATGATTTTGTATCTCTCTAAAAAAATAGTAAAAAATTATTTGAAAACAATTATTTGAAAACAATTATTACCAACGGGTTTGGTGAGCACACCTCCAAAAAATGGGTTTTCAAAGTTCAAATAGTCGATTCGAACCTTCCAACGTGTTCTTCATATTAATATGTGCTTGGAGACCAAATTTTACATTTTTTGGAAATTTTTTACTATTTTTTCCGAGCCCTTGAAAAATCAGTGTTTTTTGAATTTTTTTTTTATTTAATTAAAAGCTGTGATTTTCAAGGGCTCGGAAAAAATAGTAAAAAATTTCCAAAAAATGTAAAATTTGGTCTCCAAGCACATATTAATATGAAGAACACGTTGGAAGGTTCGAATCGACTATTTGAACTTTGAAAACCCTTTTTTTGGAGGTGTGCTCACCAAACCCGTTGGTGAGCACAGCTCACCCTAGTTCTGCTCTAAACAAATTATAAAAAATATAAAATTTGGTTTCCAAGCATAATTTAATATGGAGAACATATTGAGCGGTCCAGATTGATTTTTTGGACTTTGAAATTACAAAAACTGACACATTATAACTTAAGCTGAAATTAGAACGTTACGACAATAACCGGATTCGCAACCCAGTATCAATTTGTTGTGTTTTATTTATTATCTTATTTCTCTCACTGTAGAAGGGCAACGGCTGTTTTATTTTTTATTTTTTTTGACGTTACGCGTGAAATCCCAAATATGAGGCTCTTATTCCCTTTGAACCTCTTCTCTCAACCACCTAGAGGCTCTTATTCCGCGTGAAATCCCAAATATGAGGCTCTTATTCCCTTTGAAATCCCAACCTAGAGGCTCCTATCAAAAACCTCCTATCAAATGAAGGGCTCTTATTCCCTTTGAAATCCCAACCTAGAGGCTTAGAATAATAATCAATAAGGTTCATGAATAATAGCTATATTGTGTTGCTACTATTTTCAAATATTTTGAATTTTGCAAATAATACGTAAGTATGCCACATAATTTGTAAAAATTACAAACTATTTTGTTTCAATAATGAAGGGCAATTATTTGCATTTAATTAATAATATAATAATACAATTATTGGTGTTTAGTCAGACTTGTCTACCCCAGCAATGACATGAGGAAGCAAATACATGTTTCCGTACAGTATATCCACCTCAGCGTCTATAACTTGACTTGAGAGTAGGTCCGATGGGCATCGGACCTATCTCGGTTCGATGGGTTTAATCACCATCGATTTGCTTTTAGATTCGTGCGAAATGCTTTACCCGTGCGTGTATGTTTCAATTTTCGTGCGGACAAATCTTGTACTAGATCGTACGGTCAGCGTGGCGTTGAACCTAAAAGTAGGTCCGATGCCCATCGGACCTACTCCGTTCTCCTATAACTTATCTACTCTGTAATGATTCTAATTCTTGCCATTAATTGGATGTTTGGAAGGATTCATACATAATTGGGGGACCCACATGCAATGAATTCTCCATTGAGAGCCCCACAAAATTTAAAGACTTGAATCAAATTGGTGGTGAGAGGATCTTAGTGAAGGATACCTAGGTTGTTCTTGTATATCTCTGACAAGTGGACCAGATATGGTTGGTGCTTAGCTGGAAAGATCTGGTTGGATCTCAATTAATTAATGGGTTTTTTAAGTTTTGGATTTCATTGATTCATGGAAAATTCAATATTCAAAGAATCTAAATCTACTAGTGATTTTTCTAGAATATTCAAATCATGTATTATTAAAGTATTAAATTATAAAACATAAAATTTTTATATGTAACCTTCTAAAATATTAAAATTATGTATATCCTCCAAAATTACAAATGTCATATGTATTTTTAAAAATTCTTAAACTGGCTTCTATATACAAATAAATAATTTTTAATCCTCATTTAAATTAAATATAAATCTCTCTCTCGCACTCTTTTCTTCATATCTTCTCATCGGATAATTTTTTAGGAATTAGAAAAAAAAATATAATAGAATTGGTCTTGGATTTAACATTTTTTTAATATAAATGCAAATCTATATATTGATTATATTCACAGTATCCTAATTTGTTTGAACTAGATCGCACACAGGGACGCATGTCAATTACATTATTACATGTTTTGTTTTTTTTTTTTTTCTAATTTATGATGCTAATGCATTAATTAATGAGTGAGACTATGGTGTTTTGCAAAGTGCAAATCCGTACTTGATCAGAGTCAAAATAACGATGATTTACGTAGGGTTTTGGCTTAGGTTTTGCATATTTTCTCACACTTATATTTAATTAATTAGAGAAAAAGGCTACTGTCACCCTTCTTTATGTTTTATTACAGAAAATAGGTTTTGGGACTATTTTACATCAAATGGAGCAAGAATCAGATCAATCGGATAAGCGACGCTCATCGACTAAGTCTCTGTTACGGTCCGTATTGCCTAATACGGACTCAGCCCAATTCGGACCGTATCAACTGATACGGTCAGCAATGAAAGTCTCAATTCGGACCGTATCACCTGATACGGACCGTAATGAAGGCGCCCTTTGGAGAATAACTGCCGACAGCTGTATCCAGATCCGTTTCTTAGCCCCTACTCAACCTCCAGACGTCCCTCCACTCCTATATAAGGCCCCTGGGCAGAAGAAGAAGTTATCTTTATAATTAGGGTTAGATTTGATTAAAGAGAGAAGAGAGGAGTGCTTGTAACAATGCCGTTCCGCGGCTAAGTTCCTTCTCTTAGGGCTAGGCAGTAAACCTTGTTACTCTTGATGTTTTGATATATATATTTCTGTTGATTATGATTTCTTATTGTTGAAACAAAATGCTTTTGTGATTTACTATCTCTTCATCTAATTTCAATGATCTAGTTTGAGACCGTTAGGGTAGTGACAGTACTTTAATGGCAAGAGAAACTATTTGTATGAATTAGCCTCGTTGAGATCTATTAGGTTTATGTGAAGAAAACCTTAGCGGGGAAACCATAAACCAGACCAACAAAACGCGTACCAAATTCTATCACTTGCGTAAAGTAAATTGCAGTGATCTGTGTAGTAATTTGGGGTATTTGAGAGATCAGACATTTGCGTAAGGAAAATCGCAGTGTCCTATGTATAATCTCGGTGAAAGATCTGTCATTCTTGCGTAACATAAATCACAGTGACCTATGTGGTGTCTTTCATTAAACAACAACAGGAAATCAGACGCAACAGGAATATATTGGCAAGGCGGATTGAGTGGCAATGGTGTGCCGAAACCCTAGGAATTCTCATCTCTATCTTTATTTTAATTACTTTTAATTGCTTCCTAATTTACATTGATCAAAACAACACCTCTCAATTTACAGGTTTCATCTAGCCTTTCGAAAGATTGTGATTCAATCGCTCAAAGCATTGAACCAATATTCCCTGTGGATCGACCTCGAATATACTACTCAATAGGATTGTGCGCTTGCAGTCCGAACCGATAGCATTTACGAGTTTATAAATATTAAAAGAAACATTGCTCTCTTTTGAGTGATCAGTACTAAGGATTTATATTTTGTTTTCAAAATCCAAACAGTCAATCTGAAATGTTCTTTATATGAAAATGTATTTGAAGATCAAACTTTACATTTTTTTCAGAATTTTTTACTATTTTATAAAATAAGTAGAAACCACCTAAATTATAAATTATGTATCATGCAAAAGTAGTAATTTTCAATATATCTAAAAAATAGTATAAAAGTTTCAAAAAAAAAAAAAAGCAAAATCCGGTCTTCAACTACAGCTTCATATAGGAAGATCATGTTAAGCGGTTCAGATCGATTGTTTAAACTTTAAAAATATAGATATATATAAAGAGGAGAGTTCAAATGTCTTTATTTTTCGTGCCTCCACCATGAGTTATTAAAGTTTTTAAAAATGGAGGCATTTGAACTCTCCTCGTATATAAATCTATAGAATAAACCAATCTGTATTTTTTTGAAGTACCATAGCCTCACTCTTAATTAATTATGTCAAAAACATAATTAAGTACGCTTTGGTTCAAGATTTGGCCCGCTTGCTTTGCTTCTAAGATTAATTTAGATAAGCCGGCACAAATAAAAATGAAATGACAGTACATTTGCTTAAAGATTAGACCCCTTTTTTTTTTTTGTATGCATTCGTAGTTTGTAGCCCTCTAATAAAATAAAATGACACTGCATTTGATTTTCCAACCACCTCAATGTCAATTTTCGAATTCCGCCTCTAAATAAAATAAGTATTAATTAATTTGGACGCTAAAGAGGTTAAGATTTATAATTAACAAGTGATGTGATGTGATGGTTAGAAATTTAATCAAATTTCTAAATGTTTGACACGTTAACTCCAGCACATACATTCCAATCAAGAGATTAACAAGTAGTTCAAAGAATTCTTTGATGAAGAACTTGAGATTATCCATTTTTAATGATAAAATTTTGAATACCTAAATTTCACACAATATACCTTGCTTTGAATTGCCACGCAATATAACTTGTTATGGCACAACACTTAAGAACTTTATTAAAATTGACAAAAAATAATGAAGTCTTTAGTCTAGTAACAAAAGAGAAAAATCGCAGATTTGAAATTTGAATAAGAGATTTCTCATAAAATATTTAGCTATATGAGTGGTTTGACATCAAACCTTTACTAAATAAAAATTTATATAGTGGTACACTATTAATATTACGGTATGGGTGTAAATGCATCGATATTATTTACTGCATGTATTAAATGATTTACTTAATAGTTAATAGAAAAATTATTAACTGCATGTATATAAGGAGCTCTGTTGTAACATATAATTAGGAAATCATAATTCAATTTGTTTCTTTTTCTACAGGCGTCTCGATCTCCTTCTACACATATAATCTAGAAACCCAAACAAAATCGATCAATTTAAGAACGCCTAGCTACAATTGATTAAGGACAAATGTAATTTGTTTATGATAATCAAATCATTGATTCTTTTTTAATATAAGTAGTTGACGTACACATCTTAATCAATACATTATTTTTAAATTAGTGCTATGTAATTAGTTTCTGTTGACTTGAATTTAATAGTAAAAACAATATGAACGGTTTATGTATCAATTCTTAACAACGGTTTCTCAAATCATGTCAAAAAATATAACAAAAAATAGGAAAAAAATTCTAGACATGTTGTTTTTCGATTGATTATGTATCAATTTTTATGCAATTTAAGTATCATTTAGTATTTCATTCAATATAGTTAAATATTAACTGTCGTAAATTTCATGATATTTGATGAATTGTGAAACTTGCATAAATTTTAATATATTTTATGTATATGATTTGCTTATCAGTTTTAAAATATACAAGTTATTTTCTATAATTTTTAAGATTTTTAAAATTAGTTATTTCCCCCTATAAACTCATTTATTTTAGAGGAGGGTTCAAATTCCTTCATTTTTTGTGCCTCCACCATACCTCCATTTTTAAAAACTTTAATAACTTAAAATTTAAAACTTAAAAGTCAAAATAAAACCGTTAGATATGATCTACATCATTTTATCTATGTGCTCATAAAAAATTATCACATTTTGATTTTGTTTTTATGTGAATCAATAAGTTGAAAAATCAATGTCTAGAAATTATCCACATTAGTATGTTTTTTACAAGCTCTTGATGACAACAAAAATAAATTAAAATGTCATAATTTTTTACACGTGCATAGATAAAATGATGTAGATCATATCCAACGGTTTTATATTGACTTTAAGTTTTAAATTTTGAGTTATTAAAGTTTTTAGAAATAGAGGCATGGTGGAAGCATTTGAACCCTTCTCTTTGTTTTAAATTTGAACATTTAGTTTGGTATATAAGAAATTTCTCTAATTTGTGTCTTAGTCATGCCAATTACGTTTAATAATAGGAAAAGAAACCCAATTAAAAATTCTGTTAAGTACAGAGCAAATGGAGAATATTTTAACATCAATTGAAGAGTATTGACTTTGTCAACTCTTGATAAGTACGAAGGGGCCAGCTATGGTCAGCAGGAATCTGGGCGTTGTGGAGGGAGCGTAACAGGAGGTTTTTCTCAAACAAGCGCCGATCAGTGCCTCTATTGATAAATGATACAACCATCGAGATACTCATGTGGTCTTCTAACATTTAGATGTGTACCTTTTGTTATGTTCTACTGTACATTATTAGTGGCATTAGAGGCTAGCTAGACCTGAGCTCTTTCTTTCTTTCTTCCTTTCTTTCTTTCTTTCTTTCTTTCTTTTCTTTCTTTCTTTCTTCCTTTCCAATCGTGTAATTATCAACTTTTTCTTAAAATATATCGTTGGAGGCTAACTTAGCCGCCAACCTTCAAAAAAAAAAAAAAAACTCTTGATAAGTAGCGTACTCTTCTAGTAAACCAATTTTGTTAAGGTACGTACGTAGTTTGATTGTCACGTAAATTTATTTTTTCTTTTTTATTTCAAGTAAGACAAAGTTACAATTCTTATGTCACCTAAAAGATAAAACAATAATAAAAAATTCTGAATTATCAAAAGAAAAAAAAATGAAAATAGCACACCTACTTATCCATGCTATTACTTGCTATCTTATATTTTGGTAAGCACACTAAACTATCCTACCTTCCTATCTTATCATATATTCTATGTACCTCTTATTTGATGACAGATAGCATGTCAGAAAGACAAATAATGAATTACTTTTTTGGTATAACAATTAACAAGGATATACACCAAGGAGATTCAGATCTACCTATGCCAGCACTGGATCTGACACATTAATCCAGTTGAGATGAGATTCAATTAGATCCACATGGTACAGCATAATCACGTGCCACATACTGTTGGGGGGTACCAGTCACCAATAATCGAAGGATTGAGCGCGACCAGCTGGGACCGTCTTATTATGACAGCAGATACCGCGATTGATGTGAAATGTATCCAATCATAATTGAATTATAATTTATCAGAATGATTTATGTAGTTATTTCCTTGGCTCCAGGAGCAAGCAATGAGACCCAGACAATGGGACACACCAGACATGCGCGCACCTGCTCAATTATGACAAGTTGAAAATTTTCCTCTATTATTGCATTATTTTATCCACTTTTATCCTTAGACATCCAATAGAATCATTCAACGGCTACTATATATATAGATGTGCACGCATACACATCAGTGCATAGATACATATAAGAGGAAAGAAACCTAAGAGAGGTGCAGTCTTAAGGTAAGGGAAACAACAACAACAAAAATATAATGGCAGGGCCAGAGAGACCGGTGATAGTGCTGTTCGGGTCCTCGTTCGTGCAATACAGCTTTAGCAACGGTGGATGGGGCGCCATTTTAGCTGACGTCTATGCCCGCAAGGTCTGGTGCTCAACCACGCTCACGCAAAAAAAATTCTCACAAGCACACAGTTTGTATATTTGGTCCATAAATTTCTATTAAAGAAAACTAAAGCATTTTATTTTTATACAGAAAGGGATTAACATATTGCTTATTGCACAACAATGGCACAAAATATAATTTACTATTAATACGAGGAGTTTAATAAATTTGTTCATAGCCTCCTTACAACAACATGCACTTTTATTTCACATGGACATATCAGTTTAATAACCATTTTTATTTAGAATTTTGAGAACAATCTCAATTATTATTTGTAATGGGATAAAGTGGGCCTATGGTGTGATATAGTATATCTTCTTCTTAGTTGACCATTTCATGCTTTTACAATATAGTTTCAACTAGGAATAAAGGAATCATTAATTTTCTTCTACATAAAAGTAATAAAAAAAAACAAAAGAAAGAAGTTCCTTCCTTTATTTTTATTTGCTTTTCCATTTGGCAGGCTGATATAGTTGTTCGAGGGTACCAGGGATGGAACTCGAGACGTGCACTTGAGGTGATCGACAAAGTTTTCCCAAAGGTAGATTATCTTTAATTTCTTGTTTGTTAGTTTTGCATGTGGTGATCGTAGTGAGATTTGCCGAGAAATCCAGCAATGTTTCTCGCGTGTTCCACATGGCGCCACACTATCTGTACTCGGGTTATGTTTGCATCCAACTGAATGTCATAAACATTACACAATTATAAACAGATCCATACATGAAATTCTGCTAAAGATCGTAATCTTAATTAACGACAAAATTCGTTGGAAGAATTATGAATCCAATGCCCTGCACAATCTCTGCAAGTTATTGTACTAATCTGTTTAATAATCCATTTGATTATGCAGTTGAATGTTTTTTTGTTGAAATAATTAATTCTTGAGCAAGGTCCACAGGACATTACACTCTATTTTTGACATTATTATTTTTTAAGGGTTATTTTTTACATTATTTGAATCCCAAAACTTGAGGTTTGTGTTCTGCGTTTTGGTCTTAGGACGCAGCGGTGCAGCCGTCTCTAGTAATAGTGTACTTTGGCGGAAACGATTCGATCGGGAAGCACCCATCTGGCCTTGGCCCCCATGTGCCTCTTGAAGAGTATGTTGAAAACATGCGAAAAATTGCTAATCACATCAAGGTACTTTCTTTTTAAATAATTTGGATTAGTATATTATGGGTGATTTAACTATGTAAAAATTTCATGAGCTGCTTCTGATACATATACGCAGAGTCTTACACAAACGACGCGCTTAATTATGCTCAGTTGCCCTCCGGTCAACGAGAACATTCTTCGAAACAACAAAAGGTACGTACTTGAACTTGATCATTCGATTAGTATAAACCTTGATCATAATTAAGTAGCTAAAAGTAAGTACCGTGACAGAGGTGCACTTACCAACGTGTCAAGGACTAATGAAGTTGGCAAAAGATACTCTGATGCTTTAATCATGCTATGCAAAGAGATGAAAATCGAAGCTATCGATGCTTTCCACACGATTCAGAGGCGAGATGACTGGGAGACTGCCTGCATCATGTAATTACTAACTAAGATATATATAATTAAAAAAAATCCATGAATTGAAATTGAATTATCATAAAATTGTAACACTTGTACAGGAGCGATGGAATACATTTGACAGAGGAAGCAAGCAAATTGTTGGCGGGGGATATATTTAAGGTGATTAAAAACGCAAAATGGGAACCTTCTCTGTACTGGAGATCCCTCCCGACGGAGTTTGCAGAGCCCTCTGATTACTACGTGGTGGCTCCTGACGGTAAATCCACCATCAACCAGTCCGACTGGACCTATCACCGTAAAATTCGATGGGACTAGCTTTAACATCAAACAACACCTCCCTCCACTATTGTTTTTCTGGCAGTTATTTGCATGCGTGCACTGGTACGATTTGTACCGTATATATCTATATCCTCCTGTCTGCTTGTTATCTTTGCATTACTGATTATGGTAATGTTTATGATTTTTACTGCTTGTAATTTTTTATTTATGTGGGGGAGGTTGTGATTCTATGTAATGTAAATGTATATTTGTCCCATGGTCATTGCAGTTCATGCCATTCTATCCTGTCATAGATGATGGTGAGAAAAAATAAATCTGATCAAGTTCATTTTTTTAATATTTTCTTTGTGTGTTGATTTTGTCCATCTGTGTCTCCATCTTTACTTCTATGCTTTCCACAGTTTCCATTTTTTTATAGTGTTGAGTATGGATCTGGAGCACTCATTAAAAAAAGGACTATGAATATTGAGCATTAATGAAGTTGCAATTTATAACATTTTTTTTATAACAACTTCATTTTGACATACATGCTTGGAAAATGCCAAGGTTTTAATGTTTTTCCTCTTACTTTCTTGGCCTGAATTTTTCTTTAGTTTCTCTAGATCAAATGGTATATACACTGGTCTTTTAAAATTCTTGTAATCAATTTAAATATTAAATCCTCATGCAATTGTGTAAAACGTATATCTTACTATCTATCCACATCTAATATTATGGACAAATAATTTCACATCTTCGAAAAAAAAATGTCTATTTTGAAAATAATAATTCTGAATTTATTTTTCTAAATTTTCTACTGACTAGTTAGATTACAGTAACAAAAAATCAGCCGGACACTTCGAACAGTACCGTCTGGCTTATAGGGCATTAATAGAAATGTACAAAAGTCGCACCTTGAATGGATACGTCATAGCATGGTACGGTTTTGTCACAGAATATGTAGCTTTTACGTGTCGTGACTATCCTTTAAAAAACTGGCACAACAATGCACGCGAACTAGGATGGTCACAACACAACATGTCAAGTGGTCACACGAGTTACGTGTGATCATGACTGTTAGATCTTAATCGAATGACGAATCTTCAATAAACTAACTTAAATTACAAAAAAGTAGTTAAATCTGACCAATCGTGACAAACATAACCAATCACATTTGGAGACGACACATGTGCATGGCGTGACTAATGGGTCGTGACCATTCCTCGGAATTTAGTCAAGGGACAACACGACACGTAAAAAACTAACTTGGTCACGACATGACATGGCACCCCAAGTCAACTAGTCATGACACAACACATATATACATTACTATGCATTAATGGGGGAATAATAGTTCTGATTTGTAGGATTTAGGGTTTAGGGCTTATAAGCACTAAAATGAAATCTACTGCAAATGATTGTATAATATCAGAGAACATAGAGAAAATTTGTATTCCAAGAGATGATGTTTTCCAATAGAAATTTGTACAAAATTAGAAATGCCTCAATTTTCTACTCATCATCTGATATTAGACGAGAGAAGATAGGTCGTTCCAGTAAATAAATGTTACAACAATATTTTCTGTACTACTGTTTGGCAATATTGAATTATCAAAATTGAATTACAAACATTTGATTTGAAGTTTCTATGCTTGAAAGTGCTCCTTCACAAACCAGTCAATACTCAGTTGCCTGAATCACTAAAAATCTCAACTCTGTCATTGAATGTACTGTTTTCTTTACAGGGGTTTGCAAAGATTTAAAGAGTGAGGCTATGGTATTATGCATAGCGCAGATTGGTTCGTACTATGAATCAATCTTTGTTTTCAAAGTTCAAATAGTCGATTTGAACCGTTCAACATGATCTCCATATGAAAAATGTACTTGCAGACTAAATTTTACATTTTTTGTAACTTTTTCCCTATTTTTTAAGATTGGAAGAAAATTACTACTTTTGAATGGTCTAAAATTTTTAGATCAAGTGATTTTGTACCTATCTAAAAAGTAATTAAAAAAATGTAAAATTTGATCTACAAGCACATTTTCATATGGAGGTCATCTTGAATGGTTCAAATCGACTGTTTGGACTTTAAAACTGAGATATTCATTGATATTACGGACCAATCCGCACTATGCATAATACCATAGCCTCACTCAAGATTTAATGTTGCTACTCGGTTAATTGAACAGCTCCAATAGAAGGGATCTTTTCCCTTAACTTTTGTGTTACAGCAACTCTTACTGTCATTACTCCAGCGGCCGGGCCAGTGATTCGAACTTGAACCACATAACCATTGATCTGAACTAGCTCTAATGTACCTCCTCCTGTACCAGAAAGATACGGTCTGATTTCATCCAAAACCTGAAAATCTTAAAACAGGGAACTGCATGTTATTTCTTTTTACCAAATTAACAAAGCACAATAAACCATTTGTAGCTAACATTTAAGGTTATGTCAGTCCCAGTGTAACCATATGTATTGGTACCTGGTGACTGTAGAATTTGGATCCTCTAAATTAACTCATAGTTTGAGTTTGAATCCAAACCATACGATCAGAATCTGCACGAATATTAAATAGACTCGTAAATTCTAACTTGGACCGAATTAGCCAAGATTCTGATCGGACGGTCCGGATTCAAACTCAAACTTTGAGTTACTTTAGAGGATCCGGACCCATGACTGTATGCATATCCTCCAGTGTCCATTTATTTGTCCACCTTTTGACTTGTTTTCTCGTCTTAATCGTGCAATTAGAAATTGGGTAACTGAGATTTTAACTTGACCTTGTATAACAGAATTCGCATCCTGAGATATCTCAAACTTTGAGTTGATATGTGGAAAATCTGAATTGGTCAAATACTTTCTGCACAAATTCAAAGCACAATAATACCCGTCCCTGCATTCTGAATAGGCACCGAATAAAAGTTGGCCCGGCTCTAGATAAACTGAAAGTTTGAGATATCTCAGAGGATACAGACTCTTATAAACACGGTTTAATTCACATTTGAAGCTTAATTGAATACAACTCAATAGGGCTTAGTTGTCACGAGGCCAAATTTGGATAACTAGTCAACTGTTCAGAAAGTAACCGACACAGTACTGTTTCTTACTGGTAAAACAACATTTTTTTTCCCTTCCAATCCAACAACAATTCGCATCCCCTAAGATATCCTCAAATTTTGAGTTGATCAGTACAAAATCTGAACCGTACAGCACAAATCTTAAAGCAACCCATTTTACATAGACACTGCCCCGTGCATCTATATAGGCACCAAAAATACTTTTTGGCCCGGTTTGACATCAGCTGAAAAGTTGAGATAATTCAGAGGATACGGACCCAGTTTATGGTAGCATTAAGAGATTATTGCAAACTATAGTGCTTGACTGGTACTCTACTGGTACCAAATTTGATGTAAATGATACTGGACCTACTGGTATTGCTATCAACTTTAACTATAATTTGGAAAATTAGATTGGTTAAGAACTAGTCCAAATAATATTTTCTTGGATTTTGACCTCCCAATTGCATGTGCAAACACTACTACCATTGTCAGGATTTATGGGAATTCGCATCCCGTAAGATATCTCAAATTTTGAGTTGATCCGTACAAAATCTAAACCGTTCAGCACGAATCATAAAGCAACCCATTTTATATTAAATACTGCCTCATGCATCTAAATAAGCACCAAAAATAATTTTTGGCCCAGTTATTCTAAGTTTCTAAGTTCTAACCTTGTCAACGTTTTCGGCATTGAGATCAAGCCCGGTTTCGGTATCGGCAATCTGCTCTACCGCCTCGATCTCCGGAATCTTATCCCGGAGCCGTGTCTCTATGCCCATCTTGAGCGTCATAGTGGAACTGGGGCACGACCCGCATGCCCCTTGCAATTTTAACACAACCACTAACCCGTCTATTTCGTGCAACGCTACGTTGCCTCCATCGGCCATCAGACTCGGCCGCACCTCATCTAACACTGTCTCTACATTCTCCTCGGTTAATGGAAGAACCCGCAATTCCCATGCTGCACTAATTAATTATTTCACCGGAGAATTAATTGGTATGGCAATAATGGCACCAGATTATTCAATTATGGTTTGCCATTCTATTGACTTGAATCAATTGAATCAAGACAATCAGGTTTATAAAAAGGGGGAATTTCATGTATCTCAAAAACCTTGAAATTAAGTATGTCCCCTCTACAATTTGTAATATCATATTAACCCTTCTAATTTAAAAAACTCACAAATTTACCCAATTAATTACCTATTTTGTTTTATAAATTTAGAATTAGTCTTAAAAATGCAATAAATTGGCCAAATTTGTGAGCTTTTGAAATTTAGAACAGTAAATTTGAGTAAATTTGTAAGTTCGTATTACCTCTTTTTCTTCTTCTCGAGGGAATTGGTGATAATATGATGTCAGTAAACCCTGTAGCAGCTCTGAGATGAGATTTCTTACAGGGTTTGGAAACTCGACACATCCCTAGTCGGATACGCGACCCAGCTAGACCGAAATATACCGGTGACGAACCGGTTCTGATCCAATTTACTCGCCTTTGTATATTATTTCTGGAAATTAGGTCTTCTGACAAGATTCTCACTGTATCAGACATGAGGCGAAGCGAACTGAGAACGAAGTCAGAATGGGAAAGAGAAGAGATGCGAAAGGAGAAGTGCGGAGGTGCCTATGGCTATGGAGAAGATAGGGGTAAATATGTTAACAGAGTAGTTTTAGCTTCTTGCAGCGCACGTACTATAATATCAAAACGGTGTTGCATATGGTTCTTGCGCTGAATGAAGCTAAAAATACTCTGTTAAAATCATTTCCCGAAGATAGCGTAGCCGTAGATAACTTTGCTGGATGTCTGGATCTAATGTAACTCTTACTAGTTATAGTAGACTGTGTGGAGAGAAAATAAATTATTCAACGGAGGTCGTCTCAGTCTCTCTACGTTAATTTTCAACAAAACAAAAACAACAGAAAAAAATTAATTGTGCCTACTACGACGTACAGAATAAAAAGGAATATATAAAAACAATCAGTAGTTTGGTTTATTACGGGGAGACTATTGATTTATTTCCAATATATTGTTAAATGAACTTTTGAAGGAAATACAAATTGGTCAATTTGATTCAAATAAGAGACTAATCTTATAATTAAATGAAGAAATGGGATAAAAAAAATATATGTATATTTGTAGTTTTAAATAGGTAAATATAATATTTTGACGTTTTAAAGAAAAAGTTAGAAATTTCGAAAACTTTAATGGAAATATCTTAATTTTTATGTTGTTGGTTAATTTATTTTTCTAAAGTCTGATTACATTATGTCTATTAAGATAAAATCGTTGACATGAAAAGGAAGCAAATTGGATGAAATTCTTCTCCAGTTTTACAGCATATTGGACAGTTCCAGCTGTTTAGTTTGTCAAAACAATTATCGTTATATTGGAGTTCTCCAGTTCAGAAAAATTGAGACTCTTTATTTTAGATCAGACAGTTTTAATTGAGTTTATCCAAACAATAATCTTCTTTCTTTTAAGATAAAAATGAAGATTAAAATTTTCAACTTTATATCTTTATCTTAAAAACGGGACTGTTACTTAAAAAGAGATAAATAAACTCAAAAGACTGGCACAGACCCATAACGAACAAAGAATAATTAATATAGATAAAATAACAAGCATTATTTTTATTAATTTCTTGATAGATTATTTTCAAAGCATATGGACATTGAATTTTATTCATTGGCTTAGTAGTTACTAAACAAGCAAACCATAACCAATTAAAAAAGTTAACAAAACAACAACAACAACAACTTTTTTTTGCACTTGTGCTCATCTTCGAAATCACTTGATAGGATAAGTAGATTCAATTGCAATACCACACAAGCCAGCTGTGCTGGTAATGTCTTTGTTCATCCTCATAAATCCAGACTCGCCCCAAGATATGCCCCATGAGTTCTTCACTATTGCCACTCCGTGGTCTAAAACTTGTTCCGCATGGGCCAGTAAAAGTACCACCGACCCCTGTAGAACTGGAAAGAAGACCCACTTGCTTGAATGGCTACAGAAACAGGCTGAATCGTGACAGCATTCTTGAGAGCAGACTCGTTGTAGTGGTAACCTGACAGTGCATGGTCTTAGCTATGTTGCAAATGCGAGTACTATTGTATGGGTAGTCGGTCGAAGTTGTGATGCCATTTTTCATTACCCATTCATAGGCATCGTCCATGGTTCCTCCGTAACATGATCCCCACAAGCGCAGTCTATCAGCTCCTGCTCTGAAAAAGATACCAAACTTCCAGTTTCAATTTTGTTTAGCCCCTCGAGAGCAGCCACGACTGCATATGCTCCACACCCAGCTGTTGTCGTAATTGAAAAGAAAAATATTAATATGTTGTTTAGAGAATATAAATGAGTATTAATTAGTGTTTTATTGCTTGCAATTCCCACATAACATTTTCCAAAGAAAATTGGAATAAAATTGACGGTTAAAGTATGGGATGTAGCATATAATGTTTCTTTCTTTTTCTAATAAATCTTTATATCATTTAACCTTCTACGGGCTCATTCTCCACGGCATCCGCCTACAGGAGCCTCCACAACAGTGTGGTTTTATGTGTGTACTGGCGTGAATTATGGAATCCTAACTCAGGATGTCTTAGAGTTCAGAAGGGGTTGTTCAATTGTGCCAAAATGCCTATTGTGTGGTAATAATGTTTTGGAAGACAGAGACCACTTAATTTGGCACTGTGTGCTTTCTCAGTGTTTCTGGCGAGGTTTATTGGCGCAATTCAACATCACCTTTCCATTGAACACAGCGAGGCCACTTCAATGGATATGGTGGGAGCATAGAGACACTTTGCAAGGGTTAACGAGGAAATTATGGGATATCATTTGGTTCTCTGGTTCATGGACCTTATGGAGGGAAAGAAACAACAGGTACTTCTCCAATCTCGCGAGAGCAGTGGATATCCTTCTAATTAAATGATACTGCACATGACATGAGGTACGCGCGCCTTTGGATTAGATCCTGTTAACTGCTTTTTAGGAGGTTACATTTCTGTGCTAGAGAGATATTATGTGAGATTTTATACCTCTTTGTACTCGGCTCTGTGTACTGTGTGAATGATTAGAGGGTAAGCCAGGTTCCCCTGGTAATTTGTAAATATTTTTCTGTTCCAGGAGGGTGTTTTCACATGAGAGCAAATCGGTGGGGCTGCTCGTCAGTGGTACTAGCATGGATATAAAACTGACACCGACACATATGGGAGCACCATGGGAAGAGCGCAAGAGGAAACTGACATGAAGCGTGAAATTCACCGGGGCGATTAGACTTGTGAATTAAAAATTTATACACGTTCCAGCACTTGCTGGCACATGTAGTTGTAAATATTATGCTGTAAAGAAAAATATTGTTAAATCAGGGGGCTATCTTAAAAGAAAATCTTCTAGAAAATATCCGTTTAAAAAAAAAAGAAATTATTATAGCCCTCGTAAAAAAAAATTCTCAATGTATGTAGGCATAAGAAGTTGGATAAAAAAGTGATATAATATGTAATTGGAAGATTGTTAGCAAGTAAAATATGTCGAAACAATGCTCTGAAATTTTGTAGCTTGAAGACTATATTATATTCATTTGTTATGTGTTATTGTTAATCCTTTATTATTTTTCTTCAAGTCAAGATGTACTTTTTTAATTTCTGGGCTTTTTTATTCAAATCCAATCCATATTAACATCATTACCCTCGATTTCTCTTTGTATCATGATCATAGACTTCTTTGTGTATCTTATGTAAATTAAAATTATAGTTTTACTCACCGCAAATGCCTTGGTCCTTAATCGGTGTAACGGCACCTGCAGACTGCCAGTCAACTGATGCCGGTGCTGAAACAGATGTTGCATACTTGATTGGACTTGATTTCCTCGATCCACTACGGGGAATATAATTAGCATATTTAGCCATGAATTGCGAGTTCGTAAGATCAGCATACTTATTAATACCAAGTTTGTAAGTATTTTTAAGTCAAAAGAGACCATATTTCAAACATTATAAAAAATAGTTAAAAAATTTCAAAAATAGTAAAAGTCGGTGTTCTACATGTTTATTATATAACCAATTTATTGAGCTACTTAAATCGACGTTTCGAACATCAAATATTAACATTTGATCTGTAAGCACTTCGGTCAAAGTGCTTCCGGAAGCAATTTAGCCAGACCGCTCAACAAGATATCCATATTGAAATGTGCTTGGAGACCAAATTTTACATTTTTTGAATTTTTTACTTTTTTTTTAATATTCAAAATCACTGTTTTTTATGGTACGGAACCATTCGAAAATGATAGAACAAATTGAGTGAGGCTACGTTACTATGCATAGCACGGTTTGGTCCATGCTACGGCTCAATATTTGAGTTTTCAAAATCCTAACGGTCAATCCAAACCGTTCAACATGATTATAAAATTAATATGTACTTACAAACCAAATTTTATATTTTTTCGAACTTTTTTAGATAGGTAGAAAATCACTTGATCTGAAAATTCTGGACCATCCAAATACAGTGAATTCTACCTATCTAAAAAATAGTAAAAAAATTCGAATAAATATAAAATTTGGTTTGCAAGTACATATTTATTTTATAATCATGTTGAACGGTTCTAATCGACCGTTAGAATTTTGAAAACTCAAATATTGAGCTGTAGCACGGCTCAATCCGTGCTATGCATAGCACCGTAGCCTCACTCGAACAGATTCGTTGAAATGCACTGTTATTAAAACCGGACTGGATCTGACGGACAGATTGGAAAAAGCCTGAACCGGAACCTAATCCGGTTCGGTTCTTATGAAAGACCGAATGAGTATATAGCCCGGGCAAAAAACTAAAATCCGGACGGTTTTTCTAAACTGTGAACCAACTCAATCCAAAACCGGTTCTTTTTCTGTTTTAATCTGAAGTATGACAGGTTATTTCTGTGGACAACGGCTCCTTCATTGAAAAAGGCAAAAGCATCTGACAGGTTTTTTCTGTGGACAACTCCATGCTTCCTTTTGTGTTATACTTGTTTTCTTATCCATTAGAAAAATAACTTTGATATGTTGTATTAGTTAGATGATATACATTTTAACACATGCACTTAGCTAAAATTAATCAAGAGTTAAATACTTTTATTTGGAGCATTAACTTTCTATTATAAATTAAAGTGTGATAAGAAAATCAACGGTTGAACTAATTGACCCATAAATCTGACCAATAAATTGTTAATCCAGAGCATTATCGGGTCGATATCCAGTCTTATTATGATAATATTGCTGAAATGTGAAACTCTGTTCCATATGCGATCGCTCCTTTGGGAATTCATTAATTCATATCATCTAATGTAACATAATGTTTTTGTTTAGATCTGAACTGTTCGATCAGAATATGCACAAATATTAAGGAGATCCCTACATTTCAACAGAATATGGACAAATATTAAGGAGATCCCTACATTTCAACAGAATATGGACAAATATTAAGGAGATCCCTACATTTCAACACAATGTTTTTGTTTTAATCGGATCTAAAATAAGTATCTGTTACCTTAAGAGGATATGGACTTCACGGATAAAAAGGTTCTGTTCTTGTTGCGATCGCTACCAGATGAACCAACAGTTGAATAAATTGATGGTTGCATTTGAAGTAGAAAATTCAAAGACTTAAATTATATTTTTTTATATCAGATAAAAATATTTAGATTGCAGTTCTTATTATTGAGTCTAAAATTTCATTATATATGGAGGAAATTCAATTCACGAATTAAATTTAAACGAACTGGACCCACTTTAAATTTAATTTTGTGAACGATTCGAATTTGATATTCTGTTTCATATAACAGTTTATATTTAATTCGAAGTTAATTGCAAAATATTAACGAATCCAACTGCAACGGGAGGTAACAAAAGGATTGGTGTCTCCAAACTTGTACCAGAGATCCACTGGAAGAGACGCTGATGTCGTTGGTTGGCGTCTTAAAAAATCATACAAGTAATTTAATATTATTTTGCATCATGATCAAGAGAACGAAAAGCGATTTTTGTTTCCTTTTGCAATTTTCCAGCTTCATTTTCAGAATCAATTCACTTTTTTTTGTTAGGTATACTTTTAGGTTGGTGCAGAGCATAATCTACTTTTTGGTTTTGTGTTACTTTCCCATTATCTATCTTAATTCTTTATGCATTAATGCATGCCTCCATCTTTATTGGCACGAGTATGTTAACACCGTGTAGTTATAAACATGATAACATAACAGTTGTTATTCATGTAACTAAATGTGTTATTTATTTTCTGACATGGGTATTAGAATTACTGTAACGCTTGTTGCATGTAATCATCATGCTTGGTTAATTAATTGGAATTTTTCGTCGGCTGGTTGGGTTGATATTCTGGTAGAAATCCTATTTTCATTTTATTTGGTATTATTTTTTTTGTGGGGTTATTTTTTTGTTTTTAAATTGTCGAGTTTGGGTTAAAGAGCACTTAATATGTACTTTTAGTTTGCATGCTTAGCTTATGTTCTTGTCTGATTTTTGTAACAGGTTGGTTCTGTGGTTGGTGGGACCCACTGAGTTTGTCAGGGTTGCAGTCTCAAGGAGCACAGCACAGAACAGAGATTATCATCAGATTTCAGAGCATATATATATATATACAAAATAAGTTTCTTGTTTATATTTTTCTTTTTCCTTCCCCTTCTAGTTAGATAAATTGGAAATTGAAACCCTTCATGCTTCCTTCATGTGCTTTTTTTATATATCATATATAGCATGTACTTTTGGTGGTTAAATGTTCTCTCGAACTGAACTGAATTAACAAGTCTCAAGAGACCATGTATGTTCTCAACGAGGTGCTACTCTGGATGCGATTGCACAAATTAATCAAACATAAGACTTAGTTTCTTTAATATTCCTTCTTTCAGCTAGCTTACTGAGAATAATGAGAATAATTACTGCTTAAAAAAATGAGGACCAGTAGAGTCTGGGTTGCCGTAGTAGCCTACAGTAATTTAGACCTTTCTTAGTATTCATGTGTTTGCTTCACTTTGCCGAGCCAATAAAAGTACAAGTGAGCCCTAATGAAACCAAATCCTGATTTGGGTTTTATAGCTTCTTCCAACATTCCCACATTAACTCAAATCACTGCATGTAGGCTTATCCAGAATTAGTAAATTATGGCCCGTTTAACTTAACCCTTTTATTGTTTTTATTATTATCGCCGTACTGTATTTGGGACTCTTTCCTCATAGTGTTCATAATTGCCATTGTTTGATTTGACTGTTAGCTAGTGAGAACAAAAGGAGTGTGGAGATGCATCAGTTGTAAAATGGGCCAGTATATCCAGCAATTTGATGTGACTAGACTTGGTTGTGATTCGAACACAGTCTAGTCTCCAAAGTTAGTTCTTTCTTTAAATGTCATTTTTTTTCTTTCTTTCTTTTTATGCACATAACGAGCATTTTTTTTTTTTTTGTAAGTGGTGCTTACAAAAATAAATTTTCAAAAAATAAAAAAACAAATTAAAAATCAGAAATAGAGAAACGGGCTCTGTGCGCCAAATTCTCCACTGATACCTATTAGATGGAGACCACATCACCTGCTTCCCCATATTAATATGATCTTGTTGGCTAAAATTAAACACTTAAAGCACATGTTAATTTATAATATACCAGTTATCTGGCAACTGAATTTGGAGAAAAGCCCTGTATCAGTACAATCATATAGGATAATCCTGTTAATTAAAAGGCTGATTATTTTTTTAATTTATAATATACCAGTTATCTGCAACCTGAATTTGGAGAAAAGCCCTGTATCCGTACAATCATATAGGAAAATCCCTGTTAAATTAAAAGGCTGATTATTTTTTTACACAAGCCACCTATATTTTATATTACTGAAGAATCACAATGAAAACTCTGTAATATAAAATTAGTTTCACTAGAAAAGATAATCAATTGGATAATATGAGAGTTTTTTAAAATTAAAATGATAAATATAATATTATAAATTTTAGAGAAATAAATAATTTAAACCCAATACATAAAATCGTCAAGAAAGACAAGACAAGAAAAGAACGCAATGCAGATAGCAATTTGATAAAAAAATAGTCATAAAAATGCCCTTTCTTCATGGACAAGCGTAATAGACTACAACAATTGATAAAAAGCACACCAAATGCTGCTTAGTGGGGATCTTCACAAAAGGCTATGGTACATGTAATGCCAAATTTCATAAATTCTTAGTGGGGATCTTCATAAAAAGGCTATGGTACATGTAATGCCAAATTTCATAAATTCCAGTGGCCCTGCCACTTGTAGTGAGTCCACTTCCAAAAGTTCCACATACAAATCTGCTTTGGAATCATATTCCAAATTCATCCTTCATTTGTTTGGAGAGTCGTGCATAAAAAATAAGTATTGTTAATATTTGTGCATTTCAAGAAATGAAGATAAATTTGAAATCACAAGATCCTGTGATTATAAAACTTTTAGAATCACAACAGATTTATTTCCTAATAGGATACAACGATTGGTTTGATTTACAAAAAAAAAAAATTGTGCACCAAATTAGTAACATTTTTATTAATGACGAAATCGTTGACATTGTTAGTATTTTGAAATGAGACAAAATGAATTGAAACGCTAGTATTTTGAACTTGACATATGCTAGTAATATTGAATAATATTTTGGTACCCGCAGTTGAGTACACGCATCGTACCCGCAGTTGATTCCTTCCACATTAACTTTATAACTGTATAACTAACTTTGTCAATCATTAAACCACTTGTGAACAAATGTGTAAAAGATGACGTCCAGTTTTTTCTTTACATACTTGATGAATTATATATGAATATTTGATATCCTTAGGTAGAATACTTTCTATTTTTGCAGGAATACTTTTCATATCTGAATATTTGATACTTTGAAAAACGTTTGTAAAGTATGTCATCATGGATCTCATTTGAACGAGAAATTGTGTAGAACACGTTCGTGGTTTTAAATTTGTAACTTTCTCATAGACGTCCAAAAGTAGTTAGATTGAACGGAGGAAAAAAAATCACCCTTGAAAAACGTTGGTAAAAGATGAGTAGGATTTTGTCCAGTTCTTTTTTTAATACTTGATCTCTTTAGGTATGAATACTTGATGCGATTTATATATGAATACTTGATAATTTAGTTAAAATATTTTCCATTTGTATGTGAATTAATTTAATCAATGATGTAGCACTGGTGGTGTGATCCACGTGACTTTTTGGTTGTGGTCCCCAATGCAGTCTGACGTTGTATAAAAAGGTGCGGGGTACGGTTTATTTAAGAAAAAATCATATATCATATATGTAGTTCATTGTATAGATATAAATTACTTGTCTTTGTATAGGTATAAATACTTCAGAATGTTACTATTATACTTGTGAAACAAAATTACAGTTTTGGAAAGTTGCGGTTTCCAAAACAGTTATGACATTTAGGTTCGGGTACAAATGCGTGGTACTCAACTGCGGGTACTCATATCAGCTTCCAGTAATATTAGCGTTTGTAGTACCTTCTATATATAAATATTGGTGAATATTTTATTTTAAAATTTTTAATATGAACAAACCTTGTTGTTCTTAATGTTGCGTTATGTTTCGAAATGGTAACACTGCCAGTATTCTTTCATTAATGAAAATAACTCTAATGTAATGACATAATTAAAAAAATAATAATGCTACAGATAGAAATAATTGTGACCAACATGCCAACAATTATTTATATTTTAAGATTAGAATGAGCATCAGTATTTGATTTCCTAAAAAAAATGTTGTGGTTGATCTAAGAGATGACTCAAATGACTGTGCAACAAATAAAATTTTTAACATGTCAATTTAATAAATGTACCTAATATCGTATCTTTTCAATTTGTCAAACCAAAATTGAAATCTGACGCGTACTTGAATGTTTATTGGTCAATAAATTGATTTATGGTGGGACCATCAAGAAATGACAGAGAATGGGCTTCTTTATCAAAATCTGACATGTAAAATATAAAAGATTGACTTGGTTGGGATTGACTTTAAATTCCAAACACCAACGTGACCATAATGTGGAACATGTTTCGGAAGAATATGTTATACATCTACAGAAAAATTTACCCATAAAATATATCCTCATGACTCATCATTTCATCAATGTCACAAATGACCTCTTTTTTTATATTGAATTCTAGGTGGAAAATAGATATACAGCTGTTGACATTTAGTGATGATAGATTTTACTTTATTTAGTTACTTGTCACGTTTACCTCATATTTTAATAAAAATTTGAGAAATCGGTTCTGATTTGTATAGATCTATTTTTTTTTAAATGACATTACTAAAGATAGTATAATATTATTATTTATATTGCTAAATGACGATGATTTTCTCTCTAATAAGGAACTTGATTTATAATTTTGTAAAAATAAAAATCAAGCTACGCGATTTAAATAATTTTATGCTTAATATTCTTTACTGTTTTTGTTGCTAAACAAAAGTAGAATTTTCTTGAATGTATATGTTCAATATGTCGTACAATAATGAGATTTTTGTTTTGAGTAAATTAAGTTATTGAGAACTTAGGTGTATGTTTTTACCATTTAACAAATGATATTATTTTTATCGACTTAGGTGTACTCAAAATGTATGAA
>JAJGRW010004477.1:0-37766 GCA_025461045.1 Carex parvula | reverse complement strand
CATCATTTGGATGGATTAGCAAGAACAACGCTAATACCAGGAATAGCTCTATTCTTAGGGTGATCCAAACGTAGAATAGTGATGAAGAATAGTGCTAACTCCATGCTATTCTTGACGATCCAAACGCACGCTGAGAGAACGTTGAATTATTTGGTCAAGCTAGTAGCTCCTTTATATGGGAAAGCTGTATAGTCATGTGCTAATTTGTTTTAGTAAGACATAAAAGAAAAAAAATTATTCTCTAGTTGAATTTAATTAGACAATGTCAGATTCCACATCCAAATGCTCTACGAAAAAACACAAAAATTCCTAAAATAAAAAAAAATAAAAAAAATAGAAATTTCAAATTTGCAAGAAACAATCGAAAAAACAAGATTCGATTGTACCGGCCAGCACCATCATCTCACATCTAGAAACCTTATTTTTCAATTCAAGCAAAAATAAAGGAGTCAAGTGATCTCCATAAAATTATTCATTAGTCATCCATCATCATCACTACAATAACAAACCTACAATTTGCCTTAAAATATATTATAAAGTTGTTCTAAAAGAAAGTCTAAATATATACATGCACGCTGCACCATATATATATATTACTAATAATACATGTTTTTCCCAAAACAAAAAAAACTGAAATGAAAAAGTAAGTGGTCACTGTCACGTGCTGTAGCTCAAGAGGCAGATGCACCTTGGTGTTGTCATCTACTTGGAGGTATGTAAGCTTTGGCATGACTGATCAGAGTCAAAATAACGATGATTTACGTAGGGTTTTGACTTAGGTTTTGTATATTTTCTCACACTTATGTTTACTTTATTAGAGAAAAAGGCTACTGTCACCCTTCTTTATGTTTTATTACAGAAAACAAGTTTTGGGACTATTTTACACCAAATGGAGCTAGAATCGGGTCAATCGGATTAGCGACGCTCATCGACTAAGTCTCTGTTACGGTCCGTATTGCCTAATACGGACCAGGCCTAGCACAGACCAGGAGATAGCGCTGGAAGCATCAAACCCTAACCGTCAATGACCTAATACGGACCGTATCACCTGATACGGCCCGTATCCGAAGGCATCTCTTGGGGAATAACTGCCGACAGCTGTTTCTAGATCAGTTTCTTAGCCTCTACTCAACCTCCACACGTCCCTCCACTCCTATATAAGGCCCCTGGGCAGAAGGAATAGTCATCTTTGTAATTAGGGTTAGATTTGATTAAAGAGAGAAGAGAGGAGTGCTTGTAACAATGCCGTTCCGCGGCTAAGTTCATTTTCTTAGGGCTAGGCAGTAAACCTTGCTACTCTTGATGTTTTGATATATATATTTCTGTTGATTATGATTTCTTGTTGTTGAAACAAAATGCTTTTGTGATTTACTATCTCTTCATTTAACTTCAATGATCTAGTTTGAGTCCGTTAGGGTAGTGACAGTACTTTAATGGTAAGAGAAACTATTTGTATGAATTAGCCTCGTTGAAATTTATTAGGTTTATGTGAAGAAAACCTTAGCGGGGAAACCATAAACCAGACCAACAAAACGCGTACCAAATTCTATCACATGCGTAAAAGAAATTCGCAGTGATCTATGTAGTAATTTGAGGTATTTGAGAGATCAGACATTTGCGTAAGGAAAATCGCAGTGTCCTATGTAGAATCTCGGTGAAAGATCTGTCATTCTTGCGTAACATAAATCGCAATGACCTATGTGGTGTCTTTCATTAAACAACAACAGGAAATCAGACGCAACAGAAATATATTGTCAAAGCGGATTGAGTAGCAATGGTGTGCCGAAACCCTAGGAATTCTCATCTCTATCTTTATTTTAATTACTTTTAATTGCTCCCTAATTTACATTGATCACATCAACATCTCTCAATTTACAGATTTCGTCTAGCCTTTCGAAAGATTGTGATTCGATCGCTCAAAGCATTGAACCAATATTTCCTGTGGATCGACCTCGAATATACTACTCGATAGAATTGTGCGCTTGCAGTCCGAACCGATAGCATTTACGAGTTTATAAATATTAAAAGAAACATTGCTCTCTTTTGAGTGATCAAGCTTTTTGGCGCCGTTGCCGGGGAATAACGGTTCATTGTGCAAGGCCTCGCAAGATGTCCTTGCTTTGACCATTGAATCCAATTAATTAGAAACGCCTAGATTTCTTTTTATTTTCTGCATTTTTATTTTTATTTTATTTTTAATTTCGTTTTTATTTTATTTTTCTTTTTATTTTCAGTTTTTAGTTTAATTTTCAGATTTTCTTTTCCTTTTAGGATGTTACACGCTGGCCGAATCATCCGTACGAAGATCCGAGAGGATTGCTAGTAGGAGAGGACAATTCGCTTCCACATCACCGATAAGAACCAATCATAGTTCTTCATCGAGTAATTCTGAAAGCGAAGAAGACTCAGATTTGATCAACATGAATATCCCACCGAACGAACCGATTAACAATGAAAGACAAAACAATGGTGATCATGGAGTTCACGATGCAGCAAGACCCAAACTTCTACGAGACTATTGCGTACCGCGCGCGAATGATCCTAATTCTAGCATAAACCCGCCAACTGTTACGAACTGTAATTTTGAGATCAAACCTGCTCTCATAAATATGGTTTCGTAGCAGCAATTTGGAGGATTTCCACATGAAGATTCACATCTTCATTTGTCAATTTTCCTAGGGATATGCGAGACGATAAAGATCAACGGAGTTACCGATGAAGCAATCAGGCTAAGGCTATTTCAATTTTCATTAAAAGATAGAGCAAGAGCATGGTTGTTTTCCCTACCGGCCAGTTCCATTCAAACTTGGGACCAATTGTTTAATGTGTTCATTGCAAAATATTTTCCACCATCCAAAACTTCGAGGTTTAGAAATGCAATTACTAATTTTGAACAAAGGGATGGTGAAACATTGTGTGAAGCATGGGATAGATATAAGGACATGTTAAGGTGTTGTCCATATCATGGTTTAGAAAGATGGCTGATTGTCCAAACTTTTTATAATGGTCTAAACCCTACCGATAGGTTGTCTATTGATGCTTCCGCAGGAGGAGCAATCATGAACAAGGAACCTGACGAGGCTTACAACCTAATTGAAGAGATTGCAATCAACCAACACTACTGGATCCCTGAGCGAAAGAAGCCAACTCCAACACCTGGCATGCACCGAGTAGATGATATATCCATGCTGAGAGTGAAGATCGATGCTTTGCAAATGACACTCAACAAGCAAACCAAGCAGCGAACGGTAGCAGCAGTCAATGCCGCAACAGCATGTGGCTATTGTGGAGGAGCGCATGAGATGACCGATTGTATGAATGTGACGGAAACTGAGGAAGAAGTAGAGCAAGCAAACGCGATCGATAACAGCTTTCGACCTCAGCCCGCCTACAATACATACCATCCGAACAACCGAAACCATCCAAATCTCTCATATGCAAACAATCAAAGGCCTGTTACACCCTAACAGAACTACCAACCACAACCCAATTATCAACAGAGATACAACAATCTCCAACCGAATTACCAACCAAGGCAATACAATCAACCACAGCAACCTGACATCACATCACTAATGGAGAGATTCCTAGAGAAGCAAGATAAGGCTAACGCCGAAATCGCACAAAAAATTGAATTCTTAACAAACCGCAACAAAGACTTAGAAGACAATGTCTCTAAGATGGCAAAATAACTCTCAAGCATTACACGTGGAAAAGGCAAATTTCCGGGCCAACCGGAAGAAAATCCGAGAGAGACTTGCAAATGCATAACATTAAGGAGCGGTACAGCTTGCAAGGGACCTCCCATGCCCGATCAAACTTCTGATGAGATGCATGCAGAACCATCGCATTCCGAAGAGTACGAGCCGCAACAACCAGAGCCGCCCGTATTCGAACTGCAGACAGATCTTATTGAGGAGTAGAATGACACCGTAGGTGGAGACGAACGACAACCCGAACCTGAATACATTTCACCACCATCCTACAAGCCACCTCTGCCATTCCCTCCAAGGCCTGCCAAGCAGAAGATGGAGCAGCAATTTGCGAGATTCATAGAGACACTCAAGCAATTACAAGTCACAATCCCCTTCACTGAAGCAATTGCAAGTATACCCTCGTATGCTAAATTTTTGAAGGAGATTCTTTCAAATCGAAGTAGGCTCCAATAATACTCGACAGTTCCGCTCAATTTGGAATGCAGTGCGCTCGTGCAAAGCAAATTACCGACAAAATTGAAAGATCCGGGAAGCTTCTCGATACCATGCACCATTGGCACAACCGATTTTAAGAGAGCTTTGTGTGATCTAGGAGCAAGTGTGAGTTTGATGCCTAAGGTAGTATTTGATAAATTAGAATGTGGAGACCTATCACCAATGCGGATCTCATTGCAACTAGCTGACCGATCAATTCGATATCCTGAAGGAATGTTGCTTGATATCCCAATCAAAGTTGGTAAATTCTGGATACCAGCAGATTTTGTGGTAGTTGATATGGAAGAAGATGAGCAGATTCCGATCATCCTTGGAAGGCCATTCCTCGCCACATGTGGGGCAATGATCGATGTTAGGAATGGGAAGATTTCACTCAATGTTGGCGAGAACAAAATGATCTTCAACATGAATGAAACCAAAGTCCCACCTGACATAAATCTTGTCTACAATTTGGAAACAGCGGACGAGTATGGCAATGATGAATTGCGAATGGATGAATTTGAAGACATCGAAGAAATGATGCACGAAGCAGAAATGGAGAGATTGTTCATTGTACAAGATGACGGTCAGATCCATCCAACCTCCGTGACAACACAAACCGATGATCTGAACAAGAGCCCCAATATCGCAAACAATAGGAATTATTCTCTCTTAGCCCTTGCATTAATCAAAAACCTACGCGAAGAACTCGATGCAATTTCTCAAAGACTGGACGAGGTCGAAATAGTGCTCGGTGTGAGCCTGGCGTTCGACCATGGACCTCAAACACCAACCGACTTCTTCAAGAAGGGCAATAATGATGAATCCACAGAAGACGCTGATCAGAGTCAAAATAACGATGATTTACGTAGAGTTTTGGCTTAGGTTTTGCATATTTTCTCACACTTATGTTTAATTTATTAGAGAAAAAAGCTACTGTCACCCTTCTTTATGTTTTATTGCAGAATACAGGTTTTGGGACTATTTTACACCAAATGGAGCTAGAATCGGGTCAATCGGATCAGCGACGCTCATCGACTAAGTCTCAGTTACGGTCCGTATTGCCTAATACGGACCAGGCCTAGCACAGACCAGGAGATAGCGCTGGGAGCACTAAACCCTAACCGTCAAGGACCTAATACGGTCCGTATCCGAAGGCATCTTTTGGGGAATAACTGCCGACAGCTGTTTCCAGATCAGTTTCTTAGCCCCTACTCAACCTCTACACGTCCCTACACTCCTATATAAGGCCCCTGGGCAGAAGGATTAGTTATCTTTGTAATTAGGGTTAGATTTGATTAAAGTGAGAAGAGAGGAGTGCTTGTAACAATGCCGTTCCGCGGCTAAGTTCCTTTTCTTAGGGCTAGGCAGTAAACCTTGTGACTCTTGATGTTTTGATATATATATTTCTGTTGATTATGATTTCTTGTTGTTGAAACAAAATAGTTTTGTGATTTACTATCTCTTCATCTAATTTCAATGATCTAGTTTGAGACCGTTAGGGAAGTGACAGTGCTTTAATGGCAAGAGAAACTATTTGTATGAATTAGCCTCGTTGAGATCTATTAGGTTTATGTGAAGAAAACCTTAGCGGGGAAACCATAAACCAGACCAACAAAACGCGTACCAAATTCTATCACTTGCTGTTTGACCCTAAAAAGTCAAGATTTAAAAAAAAATATATAATATAAAAAAAAATAATGAAAGAAATGGAGGGTGCCATTTAAGGGATAGATGGAGAAAATTGAGCATATTTGAAAATATATATATACGGTTTGGATGAACAAGCTTTGACTTAAATAAATTGGTCAAAGGCCAAAGTCAAAGTTTCAATTGAAGTGAAAATGAAATATCCAAAGGTTCGGCCATCAGGAAAGCAAAAAATGAATTAAAATTAATGGGCCTTGCCGAAAGCTTAACGGGCTAAAAGAAAAGAGAAGAATGAAATAATGGAGAATATGACGTTGATGTTCCCTGAAGCTCATTAAGCTGCACATGGGTTCGGACATAGTATCAAAGCAATGAAATAAACAGCAAAAGGGATGAATTAAAGGCCCAAGCCCAAATAATTAATTGGAACAGGAGCTTCGGCAGTGTGTAAATCAGAAAACAAAAGAGGTGGCGCAACATATCTCTTATTTAAACTGACAGGAGATCCCCACATCATTCGGCCAATCAGCTCCCAGCGATTCCTCCCTGGTTCACGATGCACCTTGCTCATCCAAAAGGAAAGAGCCTTCTCTCCCAAACCGTTCAGCAGAAGAGAACAAAAAAAAAAAAAAAACGCAGGGGTACAGCTGGTCTGCCAAGAGATACCATTTGGCTCCTCTGTGCTTCAAGCCACAGCCGTCCGATAAAATGAAAAACGGATGCCTCGGATGATGCCAGCACACCTATCCAATACTGTTGCTGCCCTAATTCATTGCTATATAAAGCCTTGCAACTGAAGAAAGAAGGGGGCTCGGTTTTAAGAAGAAACTCCTAAAGAATAGCAAAAAATCATAATCCAAATCAAGACCTCCTCTCTGAAACAGAAACAGTAGCGGAATTACTGTTGAAAGCCAATAAAATCCAAGTAGAATCATAGAAATTAGCTACTTTTGCAATGTAATCGCCCAAAAAGGGGCCACTGTTTTGTAAGGTCACCATGGATCAATAAAACCTCCCTTAGTCGGAGTTTGAAATTCTAGCTTGCATTGTTACTGTTTTATCTGGTTTCTTGCATTTTAAGTTCTTTCTTTTCTTTTCTCTTCTTTCTTTGACCGAAACTTGATCTTCAGTTATTTGCTTCTACTATTATTGTTCTTGCTTTGACTTAGTTTGGAGTTTACGAAATAGCAAAAATGGGAGAATTTCATGTTATCATAAGCTTATTTTATAATAGGCCAACATGAAATTTGATAAAAAAATGAGTAATAAAAATAAAAACCTTTCTTTTCTTCTTTTTTCTCTTTGCTGCCTAAATAAACAAAAAAATATACATTGTTATTTTAGTTATTAGTGTCTTTGTCTCCCTTTTGCACTTTTCTTGATCTTTTCATGATCCTTGTTCGAATCCTTACAAAACAGTGAAGGCTTGTTTATTTCATAGTAAGTTAGATATGCTTAGCCTAATGATCAAACAAAAATATACACTCTTCTTTTCTCTTTCTGTTTTTTCATAAAAAAAAAAGATACATATATATATATATATAAAAAAGATAATGAATGTTTTAATGTTCCCTTTTTGGAGCTTCCTACTATTCTGGTACAAAAAAAATATATGTAAGATGTGAATAAAAAAAAGGGATTGAAGCTTTGATCTCTTTCTTTTCTTTTTCTCTCTTTCCTTTTAAATCAAACCTTTAATTCTTTTTTAAAATGGTTGATTAATTGAGATATAAGAGTTGAGCCAGTGTTGGTCTCCTTTTATATTAAGATTATGTTGATCATTTTATGAAAAGAATTAATAGGAATAAAGTGACAAATAAAAATTATTGCACAAGAGGTGATGAAGTTGAGCTAGTGTGTCTCCTTCATCATTCTCTCAACTCAAAGTTCCAAAGGGCTTGTTTGTAAAGAAGAGATCTTAACAATGCAAAGTTATAATGCTAAATGGCTAAGTAACCGGCATACTTGAGAACCTCTTTGCAAATAAGGAGAGATAAGAGGACTAAAATGCAAATAGGCATCAGCCATGGCTGTGTCATTGCCGTTTGTACTTTTAATCCCATGACCATCTCAATGACCTATCCTTTGAAGCATGCTAATAAACAGAAATTAGGGGGTCTTTATGCAAATTTCTCCTGCCACCTGGTTCTGTCAGCATGATGTTTCCAAATTTCAAAGTTTTATAAGAAATTCATGTGTTTTGATTTGTTACTATGATCACTGGTCAACTAGCACCAAAACAATAGCTTAAAGGCTACTAAAATGCATCTAAAATGATGATTAGTCAATGCCTTCGGTAATGAACATCTTAGACCAGTCACTGGTACAGTACCAAATGCAAATTTAATAGTTAAGCATAAGCCAAAGGCCACTGGTACAGTGGTACAACATTGAAATGTCCTAATATGACCTCTGCTGGTAAATCAGCAAGTCTGGACTGCTCCGATTTCCAACTGACAAAAATAAATACACCATCATGTAGAGAATGAAAAATCACATAAGATAGACCTAAAGTTTGTATTATTTGGATTTTCCTACAGGGAAATATTGATCTCTGAAGTTCAGGTTTTAAAAATATAAATTGCTGAATTTTCTGTCAGACTTACCAAGTATGCCCCTCATGTTAATACAAGCCTTTAAGCTGAGAAATAATGCTCAGAAAATCCTGGAATTTGATACATGAGTCTCTCATACATATACCTTTGAATCTGTGAAATAAAAATCACCTCTCATGTACTAAATTCATGAGAAATCAGATCAAAAGGCCTAAAAATGAACATTTGACCCCTGTTCACAAACTGAACTGCACAAGTCACCATAAATTTCAAAATGAAAAAAAAATTACACAGTCAGATAAAGGACTCCAAAATACATAAAATTGACACAAATTTCATGTTAATTGGACTTTATTTCGATTTTATATGAATTTTTGAAGTTCAGATTCAAAAACAGAAAAATCAGCATTTTTAAAAGGGAAAGGGATCTGCTGGTAAATGGTACAATCTGGACTGGTACCGAGACCAAACTGGAAAATGGATTTCACCATTAGTTAGAAGACTTCAAAATACACAAATGGACATAAACTTCATATTTTTCTGATTTTATTTGAATTTATTATGAATTTTCCAAGCTCAGCTCTTAAAAACAAAATTCAGCAAATAAAACTGCACTTTTCCTCTAAATGCCCCTGACTTGATAAATATATTAAAAATAGAAATAAACTTCCAAAAAATCATAAAAAGGTGCACAAATGCTCTTTGAACCTTACCTTATAATCTCATGGCAAAATTCATATGTCTTTTAACGAAATTAATAGAAATAAGTAAATCTAGAATTAATGATGAATCAGTTCATGCCATTCCCAAGCTTAAAATCAATTCGACGATAAATTAAACCCTCTGTAATCTTTGGTAAGCTTCTACAAGCTTACAGGAGCATGTCTAAACCCTCAATCATGCCCGAAACCAATGAATTGGTACCAAATCGGTACCACACCGGGAAACCCCAAATTCTAACCACACTCAATCTTTAATTAAACTCCAAATTGAAGTTATAAACAACTTCCACATGATGAAACGATACTATTCAAATAGTCAATTGAAGAAAAGTGCAAAGAAAATGAAGAAATCGGTTTAATCTCTCAACCGGTGCTGATAACGGTAGCCTATCCTAGAATCGCCACTTCCGACGGCTGTCGACTACCCACAAGTGGTCCAACAGCCTCCTGGTATCGAGGCGATCTCTGCCTTGTCCTTGGCCGGCGCAATCGTGGCCGGAGCACCACCGGAAACGGAAACCCTAGCTCGGATATTGAACCCCAGTTCAAATCTGAGGTCGCGCATATCTTGAAACAACCTGACCCGCTAGATCGAAGCGCCAAATCAAGAGTTTGAATGAAGATACGGATCTCAAAGCACATGAAATGATCCAATGGCCCAAGTCTAAATCCAATAACCAATGGCGCACTGCCGCATGGGGTCCACATGTCATATTAAATAAAAAAAAATCCTCTCGACCGAATCTTGAAGCCCAAACAACCAAATCTCAAAGCTCTAATGCTCAGCACAAATCCTAAAACCCAAAACACTAATCTTAAAGCCCAAGATGCAAATCTTAAGCCCAAATAACTAATAAAATTATTAAATCAAACCCCTTTTGCTAATAAACCCCTCTGACTATTAATATTCACAGCGACATCCTTACAAACTTACAAAAGGGTCCCTGTCTGCTCAAAATCTCTTCAAAATGGCCCTTGGAAGCCAATTTCTGGTTCAAACCTTGTTTAAAGCCCATATTACAGCTCCATATCCTTCCAGATTTGTAAATAAGCCCCTGAGAAAACATAAATATTTACAAATAAGTCCTTTTTGGCCATAACTTCTTCGTTCCAAGTCCAAATCGACTCAAACCACCTCCAAACGAACCCAAATTAAATTCCCTATGTTTTTTAAATCAAAATTGAACATGTTCAAGCATCAGAAAAATCCTAAAATGACCAAAATACCCTTTTTTTTTAATTTTAAATGACTTAACAAAAATGTAAATAATCATGTCATGAGTCAAACATAAATAAACAATGTATATACATTTCTCAAATATCCAAACTTGTATTTCAAAATATAATAAATATCATTTTAATATGATATCACACACATGTCCAAATATGTAGAGCCAATCAAATCAAACCTAAAGCCAATACATGAGTCCCTTTTTTTTTTTAGCCCCCTTTATTCAATTCACTCAAATAGGCACAAATCCCAGAATGAACGAGGTGTTCAGTATGGCTTGGAAGGGTCATCTGATGTAATTAACAGCGGGGGCTTGCGCCCGCTGAGAGTTAAACGTCCCCACAATCATTAAACTCTCTCGATTGACCGATTATAAACAGTAGGTCTGTCGAGGATGAACCAGAAGGAATAGCAGAAAGAAAGAAATGAATGTTTCAAGTTCGATATTCTTTAAACAATCAAGAGCATTGAACCATGAGACATTTAAATACATACGCACACACCATCCATACCAGCTGTGCAACTTTCTGCGCCCTACACTTGCGTAAAGTAAATCGCATTGATCTGTGTAGTAATTTGGGGTATTTGAGAGATCAGACATTTGCGTAAGGTAAATCGCAGTGTCCTATGTAGAATCTCGGTGAAAGATCTGTCATTCTTGCGTAACATAAATCGCATGACCTATGTGGTGTCTTCCATTAAACAACAACAGGAAATCAGACGCAACAGGAATATATTGTCAAGGCGGATTGAGTGGCAATGGTGTGCCGAAACCCTAGGAATTCTCATCTCTATCTTTATTTTAATTACTTTTAATTGCTTCCTAATTTACATTGATCAAAACAACATCTCTCAATTTACGAATTTCTTCTAGCCTTTCGAAAGATTGTGATTCGATCGCTCAAAGCATTGAACCAATATTCCCTGTGGATCGACCTCGAATATACTACTCGATAGGATTGTGCGCTTGCAGTCCGAACCGATAGCATTTACGAGTTTATAAATATTAAAAGAAACATTGCTCTCTTTTGAGTGATCAAGCTTTTTGGCGCCGTTGCCGGGGAATAACGGTTCATTGTGCAAGGCCTCGCGAGACGCCCTTGCTTTGACCATTGAATCCAATTAATTAGAAACGCCTAGATTTCTTTTTATTTTCTGCATTTTTATTTTTTCTTTTATTTTCAATTTCGTTTTTACTTTTTATTTTCTTTTTGTTTTTAGTTTTTAGTTTAATTTTCAGATTTTCTTTTCTTTTTAGGAAACTGCACGCTGGCCGAATCATCCGTACGAAGATCCGAGAGGATTGCTAGTAGGAGAGGACAATTCGCTTCCACATCACCGATAAGAACCAATCATAGTTCTTCATCAAGTAATTCTGAAAGCGAAGAAGACTCAGATTCGATCAACATGAATATCCCACTGAACGAACCGATCAACAATGGAAGACAAAACAATGGTGATAATGGAGTTCACGATGCAGCAAGACCCAAACTTCTACGAGACTATTGCGTACCGCGCGCGAATGATCCTAATTCTAGTATAAACCCGCCAACTGTTACGAACCGTAATTTTGAGATCAAACCTGCTCTCATAAATATGGTTCCGCAACAGCAATTTGGAGGATTTCCACATGAAGATCCACATCTTCATTTGTCAATCTTCCTAGGAATATGCGAGACGATAAAGGTCAACGGAGTTACCGATGAAGCAATCAGGCTAAGGCTATTTCAATTTTCATTAAAAGATAAAGCAAGAGCATGGTTGTTTTCCTTACCGGCCAATTCAATTCAAATTTGGGACCAATTGTTTAATGTGTTTATTGCAAAATATTTTCCACCATCCAAATCTTCGAGGTTTAGAAATGCAATTACAAATTTTGAACAAAGGGATGGTGAAACATTGTGTGAGGCATGGGATAGATATAAGGATATGTTAAGGTGTTGTCCACATCATGGTCTAGAAAGATGGCTGATTGTCCAAACTTTTTATAGTGGTCTAAACCCTACCGATAGGTTGTTTATTGATGCTTCTGCAGGAGGAGCAATCATGAACAAGGAACCTGACGAGGCTTACAACCTAATTGAAGAGATTGCAATCAACCAACACTACTGGATCCCTGAGCGCAAGAAGCCAACTCCAGCACCTGACATACACAAAGTAGATGAAATATCCATGCTAAGCGCAAAGATCGATGCTTTGCAACTAGCACTCAACAAGCAGACCAAGCAGCGAACGGTAGCAGCAGTCAATGCCGCAACAACATGTGGCTATTGTGGAGGAGCGCATGAGATGACCGAATGTACGAACGTGACGGAAACTGAGGAAGAAACAGAGCAAGTAAACGCCATCGACAACAGCTTTCAACCTCAGCCCGCTTATAATTCGCACCATCCGAACAACCAAAACTATCCAAATCTCTCATACGCAAACAATCAAAGACCTGCTGCACCTCAACAGAACTACCAACCACAACCGAACCACCAACCGAGGCAGTGCAACCAACCACAGCAGCCTAATATCACATCACTAATGGAGAGATTCCTAGAGAAGCAAGACGAGACAAACGCCGCAATCACGCAAACGGTCAAAACCTTAGTAAGCCATGTCAAGGACTTGGAGGGTCACATCTCCAAGATGGCAAAAGAACTCTCAAGCATCACACGCGGAGAAGGCAAATTTCTGGGCCAACCGGAAGAAAATCCTAAAGAGAGTTGCAAGAACATCACACTAAGGAGCGGCACAGCTTACAAGGGACCTCCTATGCCCGATCTAACTTTCGATGAGATGCATGCAGAGCCATCACATTCCGAAGAATACGAGCCGCAACAACCGGAGCCGCCCGTATTCAAACTGCAGGCAGACCTTATTAAGGAACAGAATGACACCGTAGGTGGGGACGAGCGACAAACCGAACCTGAATACATTTCACCACCACCCTACAAGCCACCTCTGCCATTCCCTCCAAGGCCAGCCAAACATAAGATGGAGCCACAATTCGCGAGATTCATGGAGACGCTCAAGCAACTACAAGTCACTATCCCCTTCACTGAGGCAATTGCAAGCATACCCTCGTATGCTAAGTTTCTGAAGGAGATCCTTTCAAATCGCAACAAACTCCAAGAATTCTCAACAATTCCGCTCAATTGGGAATGTAGTGCGCTCGTGCAAAGCAAATTACCTGAAAAGTTGAAAGATCCGGGAAGCTTCTCGATACCATGTACAATTGGCACGACGAATTTTACGAGGGCTTTATGTGATCTGGGAGCAAGTGTGAGTCTAATGCCAAAGGCGGTGTTTGACAAATTGGAATGTGGAGAACTTTCACCAACACAAATTGCACTGCAACTGGCTGATCGATCAATTCGATATCCTGAAGGAGTGTTGCTGGATGTACCGATCAAAGTTGGAGACTTTTGGATACCTGGAGATTTTGTTGTGGTTGACATGGAAGAAGATGAACACATTCCAATCATCCTTGGAAGGCCATTCCTCGCCACATGCGGAGCAATGATTGATGTTAAGAACGGAAAAATTTCACTTAATGTCGGAAAAGACAAGGCGGTCTACGACATAAATAGAGCTTTGAAATACCCTTCTGACATTGATCGTGTCTTCAATTTGGGTATCATGGATGAATTTGAAGAGGAAGAGTATCCATATGATGAATTGGGAGAATCCATGGGTATGGAGGAACTGGACAACCTTTTTAGAGGGGAAGATGATGCTGACATTGATCATGTCTTCAGTTTGAGTATCACGGATGAATTTGAAGAGGAAGAGTATCCATATGATGAATTGGGAGAATCCATGGGTATGGAGGAATTGGACAACCTTTTTAGAGGGGAAGATGACGAAAGGCAACTCGAGCAATACATCACCGCTGAACCTGATGAAGCCTACACTGAAACTTGCGCAAGTTGTGCCACTGTCATAACAAAATAAGAGGAAGAACCCCCCAAATCTAAAATTCTGCAGTCCGTGTCGCCTAGCACAGTCAGTAGCAAAGTGAAGAAAAGGGAGAAGACAACCTCTCATCCACAACTCGAGCTCAAACCTCTTCCATCCAACCTCCGTTACGAATTCCTAGGAACCAACCAAACCTACTCGGTGATTATCAGTTCTCGGCTCAATAATGTTCAATCCAACAAGCTCGTCAATATACTCAAGATGCACCGAAAGGCTATTGGCGACAAAATAGATGACATCAAAGGCTTTACACTAGTACAAAAAACCCCTTCAACCGACCCTCAACCACCGACTGTTTTAATATGTAACAGTCGGTGTAGAGAATGCTTGCCAAAATTGTAAAAAAGAAGTTCTCAACACCGGCTATTATTTAAAAACAACCGTCAGTGAAACAACACCGACTGTTCTTAACAACACAGTCGGTGTTGAGAAAACCTACACCGACGGTTTTTAAAAAAAAACAGTCTGTGTTGAGAAGCTACAAACACCGACTGTTTTTTTATAAAAACCGTCGGTGTTTCTCCACCCTACACCGACTGTTTCGGTTAAATAACAGTCGGTGTTGAGAGGTAGTCAACACCGACTATTATTTAAATAAACCGTCGGTATTGCTCCCTGTTGTGTGTGATAAAATACCTAGGTTAACGTCGGGTTTTTTGGAACCGTCGGTATTGATTCATTTTACTGACCGTTTAATTTTGGAACCGTCGGTGATTTATGATTTTTTTTATATCAACCTTCCTTTTCGCAGTCTATTTCTATCAGCCGCTGGTAAAATTCATTTCGCTCTTCAGAGAGGGTCGTGGATAGGGAGATCTGAACTATCACCTTGAAAGTTGTTCTATTCAGTAGCTTCGTGTAAGTATTTCTCCCTTCTAACTATTTCTGATTTCTCTTCTAACTATTGTTTTCGCCGTGTGGAAGTACTTCGCTGATTTCAATCCCTTCAAACTTTTTATGAATTATTCTATTCAGGTAGCTTCTGAACGACCTGCTGTTAGTTTAGTGATAAGGCACGCAATACTGCAATTGATAAGGCCAGGTATGCTGCTTCTTTGGATTGTTGTCTGAAAAACTAATTAAACCCTAAATCAGCATTGATCTAGCTCGTTTTTTTTTTTTTTTTTTTAGTTGTGATGGCTGTCTATATTATGTTTGCCATAATTCATTGTTAGAAGTTCACTGTTAGAAGTTTAAGGATTTGATCCTGGTAGCAGAAAAAGCTAGAATTTTTTGTTATTTAAGAAACTTAAATTGACGCTTATACTTTGGATTCATGATGCATGCATTTATATTACTACAACATATGCTCCTTTTTATACTAATTAATGATAATGAATAAAAAAATTTGTTGTTTTGTTAATGCGATTTTTCTTATACCTTTGGAGATCAATGGGGTATGCCAATTTTTCCATGTCTAAGGGTATTTTGGTGATTATGTTGGGTTCTACAAGAAGTCACTTTATTCTCGAAGTTACAATTGCTTGATTTAGTTTGAATAATGTCTTTAAAATTTAAAATTTGTAATTTGCAAATTGTAGCGGTGCTTATAATTAAGGGATTTGGAGATTGTACGCCTTGTTTTATTTCTGGATGCTCAAAGGAGATTGTACTACTTCAAAAGAGAAGGTAAATTTAATTAAATTTGTTAATGGGTTAGATTAATGGCTTTATGTTGATTGGTATTTCCTAATTTCAACCCAATTATATATGGAATAGTTTGTAGCTTAGTATTATTGTATTGTGCGATCTATCCAATTTGCCTTGAACATTTAGTATGCCTTTTAGGTCGATGCCCGTTCAAAATTAATCCAATAGGGATTAATTTTGAATAGTTCCCTGTTGGGACTGCTCTTTGAATGTTTTGTCTCATTTAGGATGTGAACACATGTCAGCGGATTTGGTATTTAAGAAAAATTCGGTAGCATTTGTCCTTAATTGTTCCCACGAGTACGTATTGGATTTCATCTCCAAACGGATGTGATTTTTACGCGTACTTGGGGAACAAAGGGGAAATGCTGCCAAATTTTTCTTAAATACCAAATCCGCTGACATGTGCTCACTACTGAGACAAAGCATTCAAAGAGTGGGTTAGGATTGTGCACCGGCCCTATGTAAGCCCCAAATTGTAATTTTAAGAGCCATTCATGACCTCTTACCTAATTATTTTTATAATTACAGATGGATCGAGATTGGATGTATGGAGCTCGTAATACCATTGAGTATTTAGACGGTGTGAAAAGTTTCATAAAATTTGCTGAGCAACACGTGAAGACAAAGGGTGATGACACGATTCCGTGTCCTTGTAAAGATTGTTTGAACTTGAAGAGGTTTCGCACTATAGAAACGGTGAAGAACCATTTGATTCGTCGTGGTTTTAAAGAGCGATATACACGTTGGATCAGGCATGGAGAGAGTTATGGAGAAACAAGCACCGCTGCTAATACTGAGATTGGCCAGGAGGATGAGGATGCCAGTGTTGATAGTGATCAGGAAATGGATGTGAATTATAATTTTAACCCGAATGACAATTTAGGAGAAATGTTTAGTGATGATGAAAATGACATTGATGTACAAGAGTTGTATGCTGAATCTGAAAAACCTTTGTTTCCTGGTTGTGAAAATTTTACAAAAATGCATGCTGTGTTAAAATTGTATAATTTAAAGGCAAGTAACAATTGGAGTGATAAAAGTTTTACCGCCTTATTAAAACTCTTAGGAGATATGCTCCCAGATGAGAATGAGTTACCAAGATCATGTTATCAAGCCAAAAAATTATTGTGTCCTATGGGTCTAGATGTAGAAAAAATACATGCATGTCCGAACGATTGCATATTGTATCGGAACGAGTACGAGAAATGTGAAGTTTGTCCTATATGTGGTGAATCTCGTTATAAAAGAAAAGGTCAAACTGACGGTAATGATGATACATATAGAAAAGGACCTCCAGCAAAAGTGATATGGTATTTCCCCGTGATACCGAGATTCAAGCGTTTGTTCAAAAATCCTAAAGATGCGCAGTTGTTGCGTTGGCATGCCGATGTCCGGAAAACAGATGGAAAACTCAGACACCCGGCAGACTCGCCTCAGTGGAGAAATATTGACAGAAGGTTCAAAAAACATTTTGGTGATGAACCAAGAAACCTAAGGCTTAGTTTCAGTTCAGATGGAGTGAACCCGTTTGGTAACATGAGCAGTCGGCATAGCACATGGCCGGTTTTATTGTGTATTTATAACCTTCCTCCCTGGTTAACTATGAAACGCAAGTACATTATGATGTCGTTCTAATTTCAGGTCCAAAACAATCCGGAAACGACATAGATGTGTATTAGCACCGTTGATTGAGGACTTGAAAAAATTATGGTGCGATGGAGTGCAAGTGTGGGATGCATACAGTAAGGAAAATTTCAAATTGCGAGCAATGATATTTTGCACCATAAATGATTTTCCGGCATATGGTAATTTGTCGGGTTATAGTAACAAGGGGAGGAGAGCTTGCCCTGTTTGTGAAGATGATACGGTTGATATTCGGTTACAAAATTGCAAAAAAAACAGTGTACATGGGTCACCGTAGGTTTCTTCCTGTTAATCACCCATACCGTAAGAAGAAGAAAGCTTTCAATGGTGATATTGAGACTAGACGGGCTCGTTCTCCGCTGACCGGTAAGCAAGTGTATTTGCGAGTTAAAGGTATCAAAGTTCAATTCGGAAAATTTATTAAGAAAAAAATAGCCCCGGAAGGTGAAACTTGGAAGAAGAGATCAATTTTCTGGGATTTACCATATTGGGAGGAATTACAAATGCGACATTGCCTTGATTTGATGCACATTGAAAAAAATGTTTGTGAAAGCTTAGTTAGTTTGTTGTTGGGCATTCCGAAAAAGACCAAAGATGGACTAAATGCTCGCAAAGATATGGTCAGTATGGGCACAAAATGGAGAGAGGTTGCACCTGAACTGAGAAAGACCAAAGATGGAAAAAATACTCGAACTTACCTTCCTCCAGCTTTGTACAATTTGTCAAAAGAAGAAAAGAGAAGGCTTTGTCGATGCCTTCATAGTGTTAAAGTTCCTTCTGGATATTCTGCTAACATAAAAAAGCTCGTGTCAATGAAGGATTTAAAATTGATCGGGATGAAGTCTCACGACTGTCATGTTTTGATGACACAAATGCTACCTATTGCAATCCGTGGTATACTGCCGGAAAAAGTACGGTTACCAATTTTAAAGCTTTGTTTTTTCTTTAATGCAATTTGTAGCAAGGTTATCGATCCCGAAAGTTTGGATGAATTGCAGCGTGATGTTGTCGTCACTTTGTGCGAGCTTGAAATATACTTCCCGCCGACCTTTTTTGATATCATGGTTCACCTAATTGTTCACCTGGTCTATGAAATTAAGCTTTGTGGTCCTGTGTTCTTGCGGTATATGTATCCATTCGAGAGATACATGGGTATCTTGAAGGGATATGTAAGAAACCGATATCGCCCCGAGGGGAGTATTGTAGAAGGTTATATTGCAGAGGAGGCTATTGAATTTTACGATAGTTATATAGCAGATGTACAGCCTATTGGTATTCCTAATCACGCCATGAGGGCCGGGTTGAAGGTGTAGGAACCATTGGTTTGGAACTAATCGAGGCTGATAAGTCTTTGCATGAAAAAGCACACCTGTTGGTATTACAACACATGACATACATCTCTTCGTACATTAACGAGCATAAACCATTTTGAGAGAACTTAATCCGACTAACGGAGACCGGTGGGTTACCAATGAACATAATAGTAAGTTCGCAGAATGGATTAAAAATAGAGTTATTCGACAAAGCGAGGAGGAATTGGCAGATAAATCTATAAAATGGTTAGCAAGAGGTCCAACTATTATTGTGAATACGTACCAGGCATATGACATCAATGGGTACACTTTTTACACGATAAAACAAGACAGAAAAAGCACCAATCAAAGTAGTGGTGTAACGCTAGTAGCCATATCAGAAGAATTCTCCAGATCTAAAGATGCCCGGGCAGTACATGCGAAGAACTCGTACTATGGTCAAATTGAAGAGATATGGGAGCTCGATTACGTCAAATTTAAGATTCCGTTATTCCGGTGTAAATGGGTTGATAACCGCCGGGGTGTTCAAGTGGATAAGTACGGATTTACTGTCGTGGATTTGGAAAAATTGGGATATAAGAATGATCTATTTCTTTCATGGTTTCATTCCCTTTTCTTTTTGGGTGTATTTAGTTAAACGGGTATTTTGTAAAGTAGTTTCTATATATATATATATATATATATATATATATATATATATATATATGGCTCACAGAATCAGAAATTCTATTAAGATAACCAGGTGACCTGCTGGTGTACATAAATTATATGTACAAGTTGAAGTGTACCACTGCTAATATCTTAAACCATGCCTTGACCTACTGGTGTTTTCTCAACAAAGAAAATGAAAAAAAAAAAATGCTATTGTTGCTATTGTACCATACTTCTGTGGTATATATTTCTGAATGGAATTATGGGTATATAACTATATATGCCAATTTGCCCTTCTGCTCATGCAATTTTATTAATACCATCATTTGAATTTAATACCATCATTTGAATTTCAGAGCCCTAGGCAACTAGGCAACAAGGTGTGTGGATTTTACGTTATGAAACACATGCAAGATCTAGTGACTACGCAATTTGACGTTTTTCCGAATGTAGGTATTTTATAATTGAACTTGATTCATTTTTTATTTAGCTTGAATTAAATTAACTTCTCAATTTGTATTCATGCAGTGTGATTTACCGACACAAAAATATACGCCGACGCAACTTCATGCAATAACACGACAATGGTCTGCATTTTTCTTGGATAATTTCTAAACTATTAAGAAATGCATTGTTGTTATGTTCATATGCATATTTTGTTTATGGGTTTTTTGTATATTTTGTTATAGTGTATTTTTTTGTGAATGAAATATGAGTTATGTGGTTTAGAGAAAATTGTGCTGTCTTTTGTTTGTGTTGCTCAAATTATTTGCATGATTATTCCAATTAATGTTAAAGAATGCTGAATAGAAATATATGGCTAGCAAAAATATGGAGGCTAGCCCCGATACAAACAGAACCATGCCAAAATTTAGTGTTAACACCGACTGTTTTTCAGATTTAAATCAACGGCTTTTTATAAAAAACAGTGGTGCTGGGGCTAACACCGACCGTTTTTTATAGAAAACAGTCGGCATAAGATTCAACACCGACGGTTTTCAATAAAAATCAGTGCGCTGTCAACACCGACGGTTTTTCAATACAAAACAGTCGCTGTAGGGAGGTCAACACCGACGGTTCCCAATAAAAACAGTCGGTGTAGGGGTGTAAACACCGACTGTTATATATTTGAAACCGTCGGTGTAGATAAGAAACACCGACTGTTTTTAATAAGGAACAGTCGGTGTTGATGATCTACACCGACTGTTTTTTCTTAAAAACAGTCGGTGTAGGTTAGTAACACCGACTGTTATTGTAACAGTCGGTGTTAGGGATCTACACCGACTGTTATACAACCGTCAGTAAAGGTTTATCTGTACCGTCGCCGCCATCACCGACGCCTCAATAACAGTCGGTGAAAGGGTTTTTTAACAGTCGGTGAAGAGGTTTTTTGTACTAGTGTTAGCCCGACCATCCCCATGTACCGCATCCTACTTGAAGATGAGACAATGGAGAAAATGCAAGAATTAGAAAAGAGTTGGCACACACAACCGCATGAAAACAAGTTTTTCGATCCTCTGTTGACTTTAATTTCTATCAAACCGGAAGAAACCAAAGTTCCAATCATAGAATCAAGGCCTCTTCCAACAGTTCTCAACATTATCGCACCAAAAAGTTCTTGGGAGAACTACGATGCGGTCCATGGTCGGAAGGTGAAGATAAAACAGTTCATGGTTCATTCGGAATCTCAATGAAGCAAGGGGTCGAGCTAATGACTTTAAACAAGCGCTTCTTGGGAGGCAACCCAAGGCCATTTCTATATTTTTCATAATATTTATTTCTAGTTTATTTAAGACCTTAACAGAGAAACAACTCATATCCACCTTTTTCCTATGATTAGGTGAACTATCAGAGGAAGGACTCGATCAAAGACAACACGGAAGACAGGAAAATACCCTCTGGTACAGTCCGTATCAATCAATACGGATCATATTAGTGGATACTGGGTGAAAGAAGGAAAGTAAAAAGAGAGGTGGTGAATACGGCCCGTATTTCCCAATACGATATGTATTCAAAGAAGTTAAGACTGAAGGCAGTTATCGGTATTACGCATAACAAATCAGATACAGACCGTATCACCCAATACGGTCTGAATGACAGCTAATTTGGAAGATGCGAACCCGTTAACAAAGAGACATTTGAAAACCCGCGAGAATCACATCTCATAACTGTTAAATCCTGTAGTTTGAACTCCTAAATCTCTCTCTATTCTCTCTCCCTCTATCTCTCCTCTTCCTCCCTCTTCCTTCCTTGCCAAGACCGAGCCCACCTCCTTGCCGCCGATCACCATCGCCACCGCACTCATCACTGCCTCTCCTTGGAGCCGCCGCTGCCTTCCTCTCTGCACCATCCGATGCCCATATAAGTGAATATGATCAGTTCACCCAAGCTATGCAATGGATGAACCTGAATTTTAAGATCTCGCCACACGCTTGCGAGAGAGCAGCCAGCGGATTAAGCAAAAGGTCGATCAAGCCCGCAACAGTGTGGAGGAGATCCGGAGAAACGTTGACGGGGGGTAGGCGCGAGATCTAGTAAGCGCGCTACCTCAATCAACAATACTACCAGTTCGCCCTCGACTCCGGACTCCAGTACCAGCCACTGGTCTACAGACTTTTCGACCCACCATTCCACAAGGAGATCCAGAACCCACCACCACCTCCACCACCCCAGGATTGAGGTGCAGTGAGTTGTATCTTTTTCCAGTCTTTTTACTTTATTACTTCCTTTATTTTTGTCTCTCGAGCATTGGGGACAATGCTCAATTTTATTCGGGGGGTAGGAGGTAAATTGACCATGTATCCTTAAAAATTTTTGCAATTTTAAATTCTTAGGTGCTAGTAGTTTTACTCAATTTTTGACTAGAATTAGAGGCTTTACCGAAAATCCTGGAATGATTAGATTGAGCTTTTTAGCTAGCTTGCAATTTTATTTTTCCTTAAGAGTAGGATAATCAAATAAGAATTGTTTTAAATTGAATTAGGCTAAGGCTTAGACAATTGACCATGATACCAAAAAATTCGGAATTTTTAAAATAATTAGTAATCTCAAAGTGAACAATTAATTGCTAACCATGAGCGTTGACCAAAATTGCAAACCCTAGAATTTTTATTTATTGAGTTATTTATTTTTACAAAGTCTTTTAAATTTGATAGTGTTTTAGAATACCCATTTATTATAGATAGACCCCTAGCGAAACTATGCAATAATTCCTTGTATGAATGAATACTTGGAATTGTGTGTAATCATGGTGCTTGTGACACAAAAATATTGCATTTTATTTTTCAGAAAAATAGAAAAATACAAAAAAATCAGAAATGAGAAAAATCCAAAAAAATAGAAAAATCCAGAAAAAGAAAAAAATAGAATAAAAGATGGAGGATAAAAAGAGTACGGGTGCCTACACAAGACTGGTTACCAATAGGCTCGAGAAAACCTCCCAAATTTTAAATTTTTGTACATATTTAATTTTTCAAAAATAGTCACAAGTACCAACACACTTAGTTGTCATACTTTGCTCCGATCAATTGGAAAGGAAAATCAAAATTTATATCATTAGAATTCCTATTGATTGGAAGGGATCCATTTATAATCGAAGGGGAAATTAATACTCTCAAATTTAAGGATATTTGTGAAATAAATTGTTCAATGATAATTCTTCTAGGGTAAGCATAATGAGGTCAATCATGGGGTGAATAAATTGTTCAAGGGAGAGATCATGAATATTTTAGAATTCTAAATTTTTATTGTCATGCCAAATTGTACCAAACCTAAGCCCCAATTTAATTTTTAAACAAGTCCTTGAGATTGTATGGTTTAACCTAGACCGGATCTTTGACCAGCTGGGATGTCATTGCTTGAGGACAAGCAACAATTCAAGTTGGGAGGCGTGATCAGAGTCAAAATAACGATGATTTACGTAGGGTTTTGGCTTAGGTTTTGCATATTTTCTCACACTTATGTTTAATTTATTAGAGAAAAAGGCTACTGTCACCCTTCTTTATGTTTTATTGCAGAATACAGGTTTTGGGACTATTTTACACCAAATGGAGCTAGAATCGGGTCAATCGGATCAGCGACGCTCATCGACTAAGTCTCTGTTACGGTCCGTATTGCCTAATACGGACCAGGCCTAGCACAGACCAGGAGATAGCGCTGGGAGCACTAAACCCTAACCGTCAAGGTCCTAATACATACCGTATCACCCAATACGGTCCGTATCCGAAGGCATCTTTTGGGGAATAACTGCCGACAGCTGTTTCCAGACCAGTTTCTTAGACCCTACTCAACCTCTACACGTCCCTACACTCCTATATAAGGCCCCTGGGCAGAAGGATTAGTTATCTTTGTAATTAGGGTGAGATTTGATTAAAGTGAGAAGAGAGGAGTGCTTGTAACAATGCCGTTCCGCGGCTAAGTTCCTTTTCTTAGGGTTAGGCAGTAAACCTTGTTACTCTTGATATTTTGATATATATATTTCTGTTGATTATGATTTCTTGTTGTTGAAACAAAATGCTTTTGTGATTTACTATCTCTTCATCTAATTTCAATGATCTAGTTTGAGACCGTTAGGGTAGTGACAGTGCTTTAATGGTAAGAGAAACTATTTGTATGAATTAGCCTCGTTGAGATCTATTAGATTTATGTGAAGAAAACCTTAGCGGGAAAACCATAAACTAGACCAACAAAACGCGTACCAAATTCTATCACTTGCGTAAAGTAAATCGCAGTGATCTGTGTAGTAATTTGGGGTATTTGAGAGATCAGACATTTGCGTAAGGTAAATTGCAGTGTCCTATGTAGAATCTCGGTGAAAGATCTGTCATTCTTGAGTAACATAAATCGCAATGACCTATGTGGTGTCTTTCATTAAACAACAACAGGAAATCAGACGCAACAGGAATATATTGTCAAGACAGATTGAGTGGCAATGGTGTGCCGAAACCCTAGGAATTCTCATCTCTATCTTTATTTTAATTACTCTTAATTGCTTCCTAATTTACATTGATCAAAACAACATCTCTCAATTTACGGATTTCATCTAGCCTTTCGAAAGATTGTGATTCGATCGCTCAAAGCATTGAACCAATATTCTCTGTGGATCGACCTCGAATATACTACTCGATAGGATTGTGCGCTTGCAATCCGAACTGATAGCATTTACGAGTTTATAAATATTAAAAGAAACATTGCTCTCTTTTGAGTGATCAGAACCACCCGACAAGCAACCCGTTTGCATTGGCGGGAGGATATCTGGAAGGAACTGACAAAACACCGAGTCAAGCTAACGACTTTAAACAAGCGCTTCTTGGGAGGCAACCCAAGGCCACATTTATATTTTCGTACAATTATTTATTTTTAGTTTAATTAGGACTTAACAAAGAAACAACTCATACCCACCTTTTTCCTATGATCAGGTAAGCATACTGGAGGAAAGGCTTGATTAAAACATCTCGGAAGATGGAAAAATACTCTCTGGTACGGCCTGTATTGGCTGATACAGACCATACTAGTGGATATGAGGGTAAAAGAGTAAGAAGACAGGAAACAAGTGGTGAATACGGTCCGTATTGGCTGATACGGCCCGTATCCACAGGAATCAAAACTTGGCGGTTATTGGGTTTGAGCATAGCGGATTGGATACGGACCGTATTGGCTGATACGGTCCGTAATAAAGGTTAATTCGGGAGATGCGAACCCGTTAAGAAGAGACGTTTGAAATCCCGCGCGAATCACGTCTCATAACCGTTAATCAATCTCGTTTTAATCCCTAAACCTCTTCCTCTTTCCTTCCCTCTACTCTCTTCCCCTCTATCTCTTCTCCTTCTCTTCTTCCCCTTTTTGCCCGAAATCAAGCTTCCCATCCTTGCCGCCGATCGCCATCGCCGCTGCACCTACGCCTCCACTCATTGAAGCCGCCGCCTCACTCCCTCTCCGCACCTCTGCCCTAATACGGACCGTACCGGGTCCGTATCCGGCGGCCTCTCGAGTCTCCTTCAAATTCGGTCTTTCTAAACCCTATTTCAATTTCAAAATTTCAAAATCATTTTTGCATTTGTTTTGACTTAATCTCTGTTGCATTAATTTAGGTAATTAGGTTTTATTTCGCAAAAATCACAAAAATCACAAAAAAATTAGGTTTCTGTCAGTTTTCCCAATTTTTACCAGTATAATACGGTCCGTATTGACCCAATACGGTCCGTAATAGTTTACCAGAACCAGCACTTAGCATTTTTAGAAACACCTTCTAATACGGTCCGTATTTGTGATACGATCCGTATTCAGTCCTGTACTTGGTCAATTTTCACCAGCTAACCAGTCCGTATTAAGACCGTATTGACCGATACGGTCCGTAACAGAGGAATTAATTTTAAACAAATGGCTCCAAAAATGAAAAAGATTTTAGGGGCAGTTACAAGGAGTGCCAAGAAAGCCCTCGGAAGTGCCGGCCCGAGTAATTCACCGCAGGGCTCCTCTAGCCGATCCTCCCGGTCCTCCGGTTCGCAACCACAATCCTCCAACCATTCATCCTCTCATTCCGACACTCAGCAATCAATCAGAGACACACCAGTCTCAGATGCAGACTATGAGCCAGAGGAGTTCAACCCTCGGGATTTTGGTCTTGAGGAAGAAGATTCCGATGAATCGATGGAGGAAGCAACCGAGTACCAACCAGTCTTCTCGCATCCACAATTCGGACAAAGCTACGAGAAGTTGAAAACAAAGGAGGTCATATACCACAAATCCATCCACGCGGAAACACTCGAGCGACTAGGCCTTCTCGCACAAACCGAGCAGCTCGCCAACCGCATCCACCTCTGGCAATTCCTCCAACTGATCAAAGGAGTCAAAATTTACGAGGTGCTCACGAAGGAGTTCCTTGCGACTTTCAGATACAATGAAGACTCCATCACTTTCCAGATGATTGGCGAGCAGTACACAGTCACCATGAATGATTTCTGCGCCATCTTCAACCTCACCGACAATGGCACTTCCGATTCTCCTGACTGCCGAGAGTTCTGGTACAGCATCACTGAAGACAACCAAAACTCAACTCGACCGGCGAGCAGAATCATCCATCCCCAAGTCCGCCTCTTGCAAGTAATCCTTGCCAATTCCATTTTCGCGAGAGGCGAGAGTTCATCAAAGGTGACATTACCCGAACTCTATCTTCTCAAATGCATGATCGAGCCAACACCGGTGCGACCTCACCTTGGCCATCTCCTTTGCAACCAAATCCGTGAGGTCGCCCGTGCTAAGAAAAGTAATGGAAAGATTTCCATTGGATTCGTGGCCACGATCTTGGCCAACCAACTCGCTCTGCAGATCGATCATCTCAAAGAGGCAAGCGGGCTCACATAAATTGACATGTCATGCCTCCAAGCCATGAAATTCGTCACCGGCCACTATCCAGGTCCCTACTTCTACAATTCGTCGAAGGAAATTCTCCAATTCCCCTTCCGACATCTCAATCTCCGTAGTAGGGCCTCATGGAAAATGGCACGCCAAGCGAGCCCGACTTATGAGCCTCCTCAGGATTACATTGATGTAATCGAAAGCGAAGCCGCAATGCAAAATCAGGCTAACATTGATCGGCAGCAAAGAGAAGAGGAGTCCCCTTTTAATGCATATAGGGAGGCAGGCACATCGGCAGCTAGAGCCGGATCTTCAGGGGCGGCACCATCTGATGCCCCTATAGCTGAGCTTGATCAGTTCATCCAAATGGTAGATTGGATGAACTCTAACCTCAACGAGCTCACCTTGACAACGGGAGAGACCACCCGACAAATGGAACAGAATGGCTCATCGCTTCGCTAAGAGGTTGGCGAAATCCGAAATAGCATGGAGGAGGTCCGGAGGAGTGTTGATGAGAGCAGGCACGAGATCCAGCAGACGCGCTACATGGCACAGCAGTATTATCAGTACGCTCTCGAATCCAGATTCGAGTACCAGCCACCACCCTATGGACTCTTCAACCCGTCATTCTACGAGGAGATCCAGCGACCACCACCACCTCCACCACCTCAGGATTGAGGTGCAGTGAGTTGTATCTTTCCCCGGTCTTTTTACTTTACTACTTCCTTTATTTTTATCTTTCAAGCATTGGGGACAATGCTCAATTTTATTCGGGGGGTAGGAGGTAAATTGACCATGTATCTTTAAATTTTTCGCATTTTTTTAAATTCTTAGGTGCTAGTAGTTTTACTCAATTTTTGACTAGGGTTGGAGGCTTTACCGAAAATCCTAGAATGATTAGATTGAGCTTTTTAGCTAGCTTGCATTTTTATTTTTCCTTAGGAGTAGGTTAATCAAATATGAATTGTTTTAAATTGAATTAGGCTAAGGTTTAGACAATTGACCATGATACAAAAAATTCGGAATTTTTAAAATAATTAGTGATCTCAAAGTGAACAATGAATTGCTAACCATGAGAGTTGATCAAAAATCACAAACCCTAGAATTTTTATTTATTGAGTAATTTATTTTTGCAAAGTCTTTTAAGCTTGATAATGTTTTAGAATACACATTTATTATAGATATACCCCTAGCGAAACTATGCAATAATTCCTTGTATGAATGAATACTTGGAATTGTGTGTAATCATGGTGCTTGTGACACAAAAATATTTTATCTTTCAGAAAAATAGAAAAATACAAAAAAATCAGAAATGAGAAAAATCCAAAAAAAAATAGAAAAAATCAGAAAAAGAAAAAAAATATATAATAAAAGATGGAGGATAAAAAGAGTACGGGTGCCTACACAAGACTGGTTACTAATAGGCTCGAGAAAACCTCCCAAATTTTAAATTTTTGTACATATTTAATTTTTCAAAAATAGTCACAAGTACCAACACACTTAGTTGTCATATTTTTCTCCAATCAATTAGGAAGAAAAATCAAAATTTATATCATTAGAATTCCTATTGATTGGAAGGGATCCATTTATAATCGAAGGGGAAATTAATACTCTCGAATTTAAGGATATTTGTGAAATAAATTGTTCGATGATAATTTTTCTAGGGTAAGCATAATGAGGTCAATCATGGGGTGAATAAATTGTTCAAGGGAGAGGTCATGAATATTTTTAAGTTCTAAATTTTTATTGTCATGCCAATTGTACCAAACCTAAGCCCTAATTTAATTTTTAACAAGTCCTTGAGATTGTATGGTTTAACCTAGACCGGATCTTTGACCAGCTGGGATGTCGTTGCTTGAGGACAAGCAACAATTCAAGTTGGGAGGCGTGATCAGAGTCAAAATAACGATGATTTACGTAGGGTTTTGGCTTAGGTTTTGCATATTTTCTCACACTTATGTTTACTTTATTAGAGAAAAAGGCTACTGTCACCCTTCTTTATGTTTTATTGCAGAAAATAAGTTTTAGGACTATTTTACACCAAATGGAGCTAGAATCGGGTCAATCGGATCAGCGACGCTCATCGACTAAGTCTCTGTTACGGTCCGTATTGCCTAATACGGACCAGGCCTAGCACAGACCAGGAGATAGCGCTGGAAGCATCAAACCCTAACCGTCAAGGACCTAATACGGACCGTATCCGAAGGCATCTCTTGGGGAATAACTGCCGACAGCTGTTTCCAGATCAGTTTCTTAGCCTCTACTCAACCTCCACACGTCCCTCCACTCCTATATAAGGCCCCTGGGCAGAAGGAATAGTCATCTTTGTAATTAGGGTTAGATTTGATTAAAGAGATAAGAGAGGAGTGCTTGTAACAATGCCGTTCCGCGGCTAAGTTCCTTTTCTTAGGGCTAGGCAGTAAACCTTGTTACTCTTGATGTTTTGATATATATATTTCTGTTGATTATGATTTCTTATTGTTGAAACAAAATGCTTTTGTGATTTACTATCTCTTCATCTAACTTCAATGATCTAGTTTGAGTCCGTTAGGGTAGTAACAGTACTTTAATGGTAATAGAAACTATTTGTATGAATTAGCCTCGTTGAGATTTATTAGGTTTATGTGAAGAAAACCTTAGCGGAGAAACCATAAACCAGACCAACAAAATGCGTACCAAATTCTATCACATGCGTAAAAGAAATTCGCAGTGATCTATGTAGTAATTTGGGGTATTTGAGTGATCAGACATTTGCGTAAGAAAAATCGTAGTGTCTTATGTAAAATATCGTGAAAGATCTGTCATTCTTGCGTAACATAAATCGCAATGACTTATGTGGTGTCTTTCATTAAACAATAACAGGAAATCAGACGCAACAGGAATATATTGTCAAAGCGGATTGAGTAGCAATGGTGTGCCGAAACCCTAGGAATTCTCATCTCTATCTTTATTTTAATTACTTTTAATTGCTCCATAATTTACATTGATCACATCAACATCTCTCAATTTACAGATTTCGTCTAGCCTTTCAAAATATTGTGATTCGATCGCTCAAAGCATTGAACCAATATTCCATGTGGATCGACCTCGAATATACTACTCGATAGGATTGTGCGCTTGCAGTCCGAACCGATAGCATTTACGAGTTTATAAATATTAAAAGAAACATTGCTCTCTTTTGATTGATCAATGACCCCTTGTGCCACCATCAATCCTTGATTTTCCCATCAACCATTATTAAGTATTGTAGGGCAGGGAATCCTTCTGGACAGATTATTGGACCCTCCAAACCAAGGTTATGAGTTAACGCACAGTATCCCAAGCAGAGAATTTTTAGGCTATTTAACTTTCCAAGCTCCGACATTGGATTATGATTAAGGATGGAAAACAAAAGGTGAGTTTAACGAGGTGTGGTGGAAGCAAGCTAGCCTCTATGTTAACATTCTCAAGCCAGATGTTCATCTACCAGAGGGAGGTTTGCATGAGGCCGATAGCCCGCAAGGTTCGGTCCAGGCCTTAGACTCAGTCTAGGTCCGTAGAAGCAAAAGACTTTCAACAAAAAACAGGGGCTGCTACGTAGATCCGGTAGAAAAAGCAAGGCTGGTTACCAAGCCGGACTCAGTGTCGTTTACAAAGACCACTCCATAAAAAAAAGAAATTCTCTGAACTCGTAATAACCAATCTTTCCGGCGTTCACCTATTTTTTTGTTCTGAATGCAAAGTTCACAACATGTACGGCTTTCACCTGTTTACATGGATGAAAATTGGAAATAGGCAGAACGCATGTGACTAAGATAGCTTCACGTTCAGCGGTTTTGTTCCATAAAAAAAAAGTTTTCGGAACTCGCAATAAACGATCATTCTGGCGTTCTCCTTTTTTTGTTCAGAACGCAAAGTTCTCACCATGTCTGGCATTCACCTGTTTACTTGGATGAAAACTGGAAAGATTTCTTTGCATTCAGCGGTTTTGTTCCATAAAAAAGAAAGAAATTCTATGAACTCGTAAGAAACAATCATTCTAGCATTTAGCATTTTTTGTTCTGAATGCACAGTTCTAAACATGTACGGCGTTCACCTGTTTACTTGGATGAAAACTGGAAATAGGCTGAACGCATGTGACTAAGATTTCTTCGCATTCAGCGGTTTTGTTCCATAAAAAAAGAAATTTGCGGAACTCGGAATAAACCATCATTCCGGCGTTCACCTTTTTTGGTTCAGAATGCATAGTTCTCACCATGTACGGCGTTCACCTGTTTACTTGGATGAAAACTGGAAATAGGCTGAACGAATCTAAGTAAGATTTCTAAGCGTTCACACTTTTTTTGTTCCGAATGCACAGTTCTCAACATGTACCGCGTTCACCTGTTTACTTGGATGAAAACTGGAAATAGGCAGAACGCGTGTGACTAAGATTGCTTCGTGTTCAGCGGTTTTGTTCCATAAAAAAAAGTTTTTGGAACTCGTAATAAACGATCATTCTGGCATTCAGCATTTTTTGTTATGAATGCACAGTTCTAAACATGTATGGTGTTCACCTGTTTACTTGGATGAAAACTGGAAATAGGCTGAACGCTTGTAACTAATGTTTCTAAGCGTTCACAATTTTCCTCGATCAAAAATATTTATTTCGAACGCACTGTTCTCAACATGTACTGCGTTCACCTGTTTACTTGGATGAAAACTGGAAATGGGTTGAACGCAAATGACTAAGATTTATTTGCGTTCACCAGGTTTGTTCCATATAAAAAGAAATTCGCTGAACTTGTAATAAACAATCATTCGGGCGTTCACCTTTTTTTGTTCAGAACGCAGAGTTCTCAAGATGTACGGCGTTCACCTGTTTACTTGGATGAAAACTGGAAATAGGCTGAACGCGTTGGACAAAGATTTCTTTGTGTTCAGAGGTTTTGTTCCATCAAAAAAGAAATTCTCTGAACTCGGAAGAAACAATCATTCCGGCGTTCACCTTTTTTTGTTCTGAATGTACAGTTCTAAACATGTACGGCGTTCACCCGTTGGATGAAAACTGGAAATAGGCTGAACGCAAATGACTAAGAATTCTTTGCGTTCACCAGGTTTGTTCAATATGAAAAGAAATTCGCTGAACTCGGAGAAACAATCATTCTAGCGTTCACCTTTTTTTGTTCTGAATGCACAGTTCTAAACATGTACGGCGTTCACCCGTCGGATGAAAACTGAAAATTCGCTGAACTCGTAATAAACAATAATGCTCGCGTTCACTGTTTTTTGTTCAGAACCCACAGTTCCCAACATGTACCGCGTTCACCTGTTTACTTGGATGAAAACTGGAAATAGTCTGAACGCATGTAACTTACATTTGTTCGCGTTCACCAGGTTTGTTCCATAGAAAAAGAAATTCTCTGAACTCGTAATAAACAATCATTCGGGCATTCACCTTTTTTTGTTCAGAACGCAAAGTTCTCAACATGTACCGCGTTCACCTGTTGGCAGAAAACTGGAAATAGGCTGAACGCATGTAACTAAGATTTCTCAGCGTTCACACTTTTCCTCTATCAAAAATATTTGTTCAGAATCAACTGTTTTTTTCCCAAAAACACTCAGAACACAAGAAAAATTTATATCTATGCGTTCAGATATTAATTTGTTCACAACCAAACTGTTTCCATCTGTTCACAAATAAGTTACATACACACATCCAAACAAACAAACTGTTCGCCAGTACCAAACTTAAAGAACACATTATATCTCATTCCTTGAACAACGCTATCTTATTCTTCTCAGATGTTAGAATTTTATATAAAAGGCAGAGACGATGCGTGTGGATTTCTGACTGCAAAATATAAAACAAAAAAAATATGATTAGGAATAATAAAATAAATGAAACTTATTCAAATAAATGATACCCAGAAAGGTGAAAGAATGCACTTCAGCCTCCGTGATTATATTGTATATATTTCGTAAAACAAACACAGCACAGTCTTTGGAATTATTCTGCTTGGGACAACTCATCACCTTGATCTCAACTGACAGCCACTTTTCATTATCTCACAAAACAAACCATTTAAAATTTAATTATAAAGCATCTCATGAGAAGAAATATGATACAAATTGAATTACTCTACAAAAAAAATAAAAGACAAAAAATACTTACCAAATCTCCATGCAAGAAAATGTTTCAACCATTCAAAAATATGCGTACTTTTGTCAAAGTAATGTAAGTCATTCTTCACAGAGTTGAACCATAAAATTTCTTTCCCAACCAGGTCCACAGCAAGTAGAATCCAATGATTTTCAGCACAATATGGAACAAAAAACCACTTTGCTTGAGCAAACTGTGAAGTGATTAAATGTGGTTCTGAAATAGCAATGACCTTTTTCCTAATGTAGTCTTTTGTCAATAATTGCTGCAACAGAACCAATAAATAAAGATAAAGAATAACAATAATTAATACCAACTGAAATAATATACGAAGCCAAGCATTTAAACCTAATCAAAAAAGAATTTAAATCTAATAATATACGAAGCCAAGCATGCAAACCTCATTTCTCAAACATTCAAAAAATGACAGACCAAACTTTGAAACTTAAATAAATAAATAAAATTCTAATAACAAGATTTAAAAAAACTTACTGTGTTCATTGGCTTAAAAAAAAACCAATCGGATGCTACAGGTGTCTCCAACTGCATTATATATAAGGCTATATCCATAATCTGCATGAACAAATTGTGCATGAATACCTTTGAGTTAAACTTCATAACAGTGAACAAAAATATACAAATATTACATTAATTGCATACCAGAGAAGAAATGTTCTCGTTGTGATTTGCAGTGTAATAAGCTTTCATCATCATTGAATCCTATTTCTACCTCATTTTCTTTGGTTTTGGTCTTATCCGCGGCTAACCAATCGTGCAATAAAATTAGAACAATTAAATAAATTTGAAACGGTATCAGTAAATTGTGTAGAGTGACTACTGATGCTAAAATCATGATAATGCTAATGTTTTCTATTCTCAGGGCGTATAATTAATAGATCATTATAGGGACAAGAAATATAGCAGTACAAGAAGAAAATAAGAAGAGAAAAATAATCATCATAAAGTAATGTTTATTAAGAACAGTGCAGATCTGGCACCATCCCTTTCAAATAGGTTTCGTATAGTCATGTATCTCAACTTTTCAGTTGATGTCAAAACGGGTCAAGAATACTTTTCAATTGTTAAATGGGTTTCTTTAAGATTCGTGCTGAACGGCTCAGATTTTGTACAGATCAACTAAAATTTACAATATCTTAGAGGATTTGAATTCTTTCAAATAATTTGACCATTTTAGAAGCACAATAATGATGCTATCAAGATAAATGATCCTTGTCTTATAAATGGCTATCAAATAATTTGACCATTATAGAAGAGTAGACCCAAAAATGATACAATTAAAATAAATGATAATCTTTATCTTACAATAAAAATCGAAACAAATTGAAAAGGAAAGAACAAATTGATACATATCCACCATACCTAGGTTTTAAAATAGAAGTAAAAAGAGAAGTTGTAAAAATAATTTTTAAATAGTTTATGAGTTCACTATTTTTTGTTGTATATTATTCTTAAACCACTTATATTCTTCAAAATTAAAGAATTAACTAATCCAAAGATTCATAAATTCGGCCTTTATTCTCAGTATGTGCTTGATTATTTTCATAAAATTTCTAGGAACTTGTTTATTTTATGTGGTAAAGCTTATTTTTTTTTTTCATATGATATTGTTTGATTTACTACTAAGTTATGTTATTATTTTAGAAATTGGAGAAAATTATCTTACTAAATAAAGAAAAACAAGTATTCATTAGACGATTATAATAATGAAAGTTAACATTAATGATAAATCATAAACTTTAGTAAAATTAAAGACGATAACATTTTCATAATGAAATTACTTGATAATATTCTCCAATTAGTTTTCTCCAATATATTATATATTTAGTATGTATTTATTTTTTGAAATAATTCAAAAATGATTTTTATTCTACTTTTGTTTAATTGACAAAGAAATTGCTCAAATATAAATAATAAGAATATCACACATATATTATGAGTTGTGATTGGTTGTCACACAAAGAGTGATGATAATTAAATATCTCGCATATCTCGCATGAATTATTTCAACAAATCATGCCAAAATGTATAAATTGTCACGCAAATCATGCTACAGTCCTATATTGTGTAGAAAGATCACACCTGATGTAAATCAAGCAAATCAATTATATTTGAATCAGTATTCGTTGGGTGCAACAATATTGTCCATACTTATGAAAGGGATTTATTAATATCCATAGTTAACTACTTATCAATTGATTTACCAGATACTTTATCCAAATTATCTTTTTTTTTTCAAAACATATATTCATGACAAGTTTAGATACTAATATAAGTTAATGTTTGTCCAATATTTGTGTCTGCTTTAAAATTCTCATGAATAAATGTCTTCAGAATTTTTTATTTTTTTTTTGCAATAAACAGCTCTCACCTGTTACGAAGAAATTTTTTATATATAGCTCTGCTCATTAGTGTTGTAAGTTGTAATGTCTCATTCTTTTTTCACCCACAAAGAGTGCGGCTCCAACATTTTGAGTGAAAGTTGATTTATTGATTAAATTTGGATATCTAAGGCAACTCAAAGTTTAAATTTGGATTCATACCAGTCGATCTGAATTTGCACGAATATTAAAATAAGTCCCGAATCCAAGCTTTGATTTTGTGTTACTTTATGAAAATTGGACCCACCCTGAAAAATGTTATAATTAGTGGAAGAGAGTACGAAAGAGTCATATTTCCATTTATCCCTCTACTTTTTATTTGTATTATTTAATTATTTTTCTAGATGTTTTTCATTATTTTTGAATGACTACTCTAGCTAATACTACAATCGTGTGAGTACAAAATGAATTGTGCATGACAAACTTATTTTCATGACAAATAAATATATTCACTCGTTTTATATACCATTTTCATGTTATTTCAAATTAGATCAAGACTTTGATAAACTTATATATTACTATTAGCAAATGTTTATATGTAATCATATATTTCATGCCATCTTAGATATAAGAGAAAATCAAATAAATTTTAGACTATAAAAGTTGTAGTTTCTAAAATTATTTCTTTACCAACCTAAATTTTCTATTGAATAACTGAAGGTCATATTTTGCAAAACAAATACTAAAATTCTTTTTTCTCTTACCTTATCAATTAATTGCTTTGGTAATAGACATCATTACATTTAAAATTATATCAATATAGGTATTTTGGAAAAAGAAAATAAACACAATTCTAAAATTAATTGTCTTACCTCTTAATCAGAATTCCAAAAATTGGCTTGAACAATACAAGATCCTTAGCGTCTTGATTAGAATGAATAGTTGATGAAGTAGTACAGGGGATTTTATATTCAACCAACCGTCAAATTTAGAATGAATAGTTGAATAAATATAGTAGTTTGATCAAATATAGTAATTGATTAATAGTTATTTGTACCTCTTTTATCTCTTCTCTAAACTAACATCCTATTTTTGTTTCTCTACTATATTACAAAGTATTTTACAGTTGGTGTTGACCATTTTTATGTTTCCAAACTAATCAACATTCCTCATATATATATATATATATATATATATAGAGGTTGGCTATTGTGCTTCCATAAGCATATGTCCACATATGCTTATAACTCATTTTTGCGTTTTCAATGTTCAAATGGTCGATCTGAACCGTTCATCTTGTTCTCCATATTAATATGTGCTTGGAGACCAAATTTTACATTTTTCTGAATTTTTTTACTATTTATTAAGCCACTTTGAAAATTGCTAATCATATGATCCAGAATTTTGTTGCACTGTTTTTACTGTTCACCCGTATTAGCAATTTTCAAAGTGGCTTAATAAATAGTAAAAAAATTCAGAAAAATGTAAAATTTGGTCTCCAAGCACATATTAATATGGAGAACAAGATGAACGGTTCGGATCGACCATTTGAACATTGGAAACGCAAAAATGAGTTATAAGCATACGTGGGCATATGCTTATGGAAGCACAATAGCCAACATCTCTATATATATATAGAGATGGGCTATGGTGCATTACAATGCATAGGCACCCTTGTGCATTGGACCATAAATCACCGATTCAAAGTCCAAATGACCGATCCAAACCATTCATCTTGTTCTCCATATTAATATGTACTTGGAGACCACATTTTACATTTTTTGGAATTTTTTTACTATTTATTAAGCCACTTTGAAAATCACCGATCCGGTGGTCTAGAAATTTTTACTGTTTTTACTGTTCACCCGGATTTTCAGATTTTCAATAAATCTAAAAAAATAGTAAAAAAATTCCAAAAAATGTAAATTTGGTCTCCAAGCACATATTAATATGGAGAACAAGATGAACGGTTTGGATCGGTCATTTGGACTTTGAATCGGTGATTTATGGTCCAATGCACAAGGGTGCCTATGCATTGCAATGCACCATAGCCCATCTCTATATATATATATATATATATATATATATATATATATATATATATATATATATATATATGTCTGTTTATATATGGATGCATGATACAGATTTAGATGAAATCTTTGCATCAATTAGGCTTAACTAACTATATCTAGTGAAGCACTTGAAATACGGTTGGTGTTATTTTAAGAGCAGCTAGCATTTTGATGATTAAGAGCTAAGAGAAAGTTTTATATTTGTATACCCTATTTGACCTTATATTTTCTTTATACGGAATTTATATGATAATGTTGAATGTTTGTTTTTCTTTGATCCATCCTTTATTAATAACGTGT